>CM069867.1:71860619-72063119 GCA_036172795.1 Pelodytes ibericus
AAATGGTTATTAAAGGGACTCTAACCATACATATTGCTTATACTGTCAATAAAAAAATGATCTATACGTTGTTTTACTGTAAACATTTGCTTGCAGTTCTCCTAAGGGAAGTGTTTTTAATCTATTTGTGGTGTCTCTTACTAATGACATCACCTTGTGGCTTGATATACTCATTTTCTAATTTAAATATGTAATTTTCATATCAAGCCACAAGGTGATGTCACAAGCGGGAGACGACGCAAACAGTTGGAAAAAAAAAAAACCAAGTCTCATTTTATACTTTTTCTGCAATTCTACCTAAGTCATGTATGGACCCTATTTTCTATTCTCTGCAATGTTTAAGTTGAATCCTTTTAATGTTGCATCAACGACTGGAATTGACTGTATCTTGTTTGCCTAGAAAACATATCTTCCATTATAACGGTCTGTTTCCCGACAGGCCCTTCAATGTACAGGAGCGCAAGGCGAATTCTCACTCCGTATTAGAATGTGACAATCATAAAAAGGAAGTGTCTGTCCGAACAGGAGGAATAAACGACAAACTGGGGAAGAAGAACTACATGTTTGACATGGTATCTGAATTTTACGTTTTTTTTTTTTTTGTATTTTTCTCGAAACGTGAAAAAAATAAAATTTAAAATCTTTCAACTGAGAAGTAATTTCGATTTTTGCATACAGATGTCCTTTAAACTTTTTAATGCTGTTGTAACACGTGTGCTCTAATATTTTGTGGATTATAGGTTATCAATAATACACTGTTTTAAAGTGCAATTCAACATGTTTATTTATAGGCGACGGAGACCCTTGTAATCCCTTCATGACCGGGCTGTTTTTACACTTCTGTGGTGTTTGTGTTTTGCTGTCATTTTTTTTTTCATTTTTTAAATTTAAGAAAATCTTTGGGTAGATGAGCCCACGCTGTCACTTCTTGCGAAAAGGTTAAGACATTCCCCTCTTCTCATTAATCTCAACGGTATTAAAATAAACTGATGGTACACAATACCAGTAATTGGCAAACTGCAGGCTTTTGGCCCTCATTTTCTTCAGACTGAAACTTTGATGAAAATATTTAATCCCAAATCTTTCTATTCGTCACGGCATTTCATCCCATAGCGACCCCCCCCCCGCCGCACACACACACACACACCTTATTCTCTTGTGCTTATATTGTGTTTTTACAGCATATACCAAAGTGTTCTTTGGTTTTTGTTTTGTTTTTTTTGGGACCAATTTTTTGCTGTGTACCAAAGCGTAATTATACGATCCTATTTTTACAGGTATTTGGCCCCGCCGCTAAACAGATTGAAGTCTATCGAAGCGTGGTTTGTCCGATATTGGATGAGGTCATTATGGGATATAACTGCACTGTCTTTGCGTAAGTAAAAGCTGTCTAATAATTTTAAATGTCCTTTTTTTATTTTATGTAAAGCCAACATTACATGGCCTCAGTGTTTGTGACTAGGCTTAGGACAGCAGACTGGAGGGGACGGCAACAGAGAAAGCTCTGGCATTGGTGATAGGACGTCTGGGCTAAGGGAGCAATCTGGAGCTGTGTATAGGGCTTATGGGGGCAATATGGGGGGACGGTGGGCATGCGTTTAATCAGCCTAGGGTAGCCCAAAACCTAAATACACTACTGCCCAGCTCTGTACTGTAAACGGTATTGTTTATTAAAGGAAACAAATCTAAAAAATAATCTTTTAACTTGATAATATCAAGAGCTATATAAATGAGAGGGAATTGACCAGGGAATTTCAAAATTACGGGCAAAGTAGCAGCGTTGGAAACATTCTCCCATTCTGTGAATCAAACGGTGAGCATGAATCTGTCACCATTTGCTGCCTGTGCACAGTTTCTGACCTTGCAATTCTGTTTAATGTAGGTACGGGCAGACTGGAACTGGCAAGACATTCACCATGGAAGGAGAGAGGTCGCCTGATGGGGAGTTCACATGGGAGCAGGTATGGTTTGGAGGGAAGCACCGTAAAAAGTTCTGAGAATGAATTTGTGACTGCCGAGGGAAAGGGGCATAAGAGTATAAAACCAGCAGGACCATTACTGCACTGGCAGGACCCCCAGGAATGGACACCGTGGGGTTTATAAGACTCAAATCAGAGGCAAAGTGGAGCAGTCAGCAGTAACATTCCATTTTTTTTTTACTTTTTTTTATTTTTTTATTATAGAACTTTATTTCAGTATTGACCTTTTATAAATAACTTCTGTAATGCACTGTACATGTGGACCTATTTGTTCCTGCAGTCAAGTTATTCACTTTTGTTATTCACATCCATGCTAGACTGATATTCTTTTTAAAAAACATACATGCATATAAAATGCTGACTCTCTGCACACCCCAACTCTGTATAAGATTTTGTAGCCTTCATATAGGGAAACGTTATGGTGCTCAAAGCCTAAAGATAATCCCCAGTATCCAGAGACAAACAGGCAAAAAGAGATGGCCTGGCACTCAAGTGTATTCCAAAATACAAAACATTTGGGGACGGCTTCTGATAACGCACCTTTCGGGTCTGAAACCCGTCAAGCGTTGGTCTCAACTATTCTGCCGTGTTACTCCAGTCTTTTATGTAAGTCTTTATACAACGGCATATACGTTTTACTATGGATTTTTTCAATCGTAGATGTTTTTAACTTGGATTATGAACCTTAATAAAACTTTTTTGTATTTTGGAATACACTTTTTGTCTGTGAGATTCTTTTTACCTGTAGCCGGATTCATTAATTTTTTTAATTTGCCTTCCCTAAATTGTCCCATTTTGTGAACTTTTGTAAAAAAAAAAAAAAAAAAAAAAAATTCCCCACAAAATGTATTTCTGTGCACTTTAATCATTTTAAGTTGTATATTTTTCTAAGTTGTATATTTTTAGTTGAGTTAGCATGCAGCTTAATTTGAATCTCTCTTGCTTTATCCTCAGGACCCGCTCGCTGGAATAATTCCTCGAACGCTGCATCAGATATTCGAGAAGCTCACAGAAAATGGCACTGAATTCTCTGTTAAAGTCTCCTTGCTGGAAATCTACAATGAAGAGCTGTTTGATCTGCTCAGTCCAGCTCCAGATGTAGGAGAGAGGCTGCAAATGTTTGATGATCCTCGAAATAAGGCAAGTTCTGATTCCTGCGCTGCCGGTGTGTCTACATCCATCACATTCCCAACAAAGCATTCCAGGATCTGTAAAGAACATGTATTATTAGTACATATTAATAACGGATCCTCCAGACACTGCTCCAGCGGAAAGGATTTCCAGATTGCTTTAAATCATGATTTGTGCTTACAGATCTAGGCCAATGCAGGGAAATATCAACACACGACCTGTAAAGACTTTCCCGGGAATCTAAACATTGCTAAAACTGAATGTATAGAATGGAAAATTCTATACATTGTGTTTGCATAATTGCAGCAAATTAGTAAAACAAGAGAAAATGTGGTTTATCTGTGACTGGGGAGTCTCCTGCTTATGACATCACCTTGTGGCTTGATATGCAAATTACACATTTCTCATTAAAAGTCACAGGTGATTTTCCTGAGCAGACACCACAGACGCCTTTTAAAACCTAGATTTCTCTTATTGTATAATTATTATTTATCCTCTACATTCACAGTACATATAATGTTTAGGTTGACAGTCCCTCAATTATAGGATCATTTAAACTTTAAAAAAAAAAAAAGTGTCCCCTTTCCCCAAGTAAACCTGACACATGTCGTTAGATACATGCAGGTTTACTCTCAACACTGCTTCAGATCTGAGGCTGAGCCAGTCTACAGGCTTGTACGTGCTGACCAGTGCGCTCACAGCTCATCTGAGCGGGGGTCTCTGCTAGTGCAGAGAGAGACCCTCATTTTCAAAGGGGAGTAGAGGGCTACTTCTGATAGTACATGCCAGTTTCCCCTCATACTAGGGACAATTTATTTTTAACTTATCATTCCTGATTATAAACAAAATTATGTTGTGTTTTTTTTTTTTTTTAATTAGTATTAATGTCCTATATTTGTCTTCCATCTTGGCAGAGGGGAGTAATCATCAAGGGTCTAGAGGAGGTAACTGTCCACAACAAGGATGAGGTGTATCATATCTTAGAAAGAGGTGCAGCCAAGAGGACCACTGCTTCGACCCTCATGAATGCTTACTCCAGGTCAGGGGGCTCGGCTTTTTAAGTTGATTCTTTTTAGAAGATACAAAGTGAAGAAAAAAACTCTCCCATGGCTTGATATATAAATGTACTAAATATCCCTGTGTTATGTATGCAATCTATACATTAAGTTAAAATAATTCAGTGTGACGAGGTGGAGGGCAGCAGGGAGGTCGTGGTGGGCAGCAGGGAGGTCACTGAGTTCTTGTGCCGGTTTCCTCTCAAGTGAGGTTTTTTTTTTTTTTGGTTTTGGTTTTTTCTCTGGAGCCCCAATCCTCATCCTGGAACTTGCTGATTTTATTTTTAATCTCTCATTTCTACAGTCGATCCCACTCTGTTTTCTCGGTCACCATCCACATGAAAGAGACCACTGTTGATGGCGAAGAACTTGTTAAAATCGGAAAGCTGAATTTGGTAAGATCTCTCCCCAAAGTGTGTGTCTGTTTTTGAGTATATGCTTAGCGGTATCACAGAGCAACTGTCATTGTCAACTGTTAGTGGGAGTCCATAACAGCTGGTATTCTGAGGGTGGCATAACTGACACGTCCATTGTACACATCCTGTGTGTGTGTGTGTGTGTGTGTGTGTGTGTGTGTGTATATCAGCAATAATGTCAGAGAATGTAATATCTCCTCTCTGTTAATCACTGTAAAGTATATTTTGTACTGATGTAATGGACAACTGTTGGCAAAATAGGTTCAATTAAATTGAAAGATTGCATCAAGTGTAGTCATTTTAATCTGAAATTCTTTATTATAAATACAGGACCTTATTGAGCGCTTTTTTTCATACGGCTCTATTTGGGCAGACATGTTTGGAAATTCTAAACAACATGTCCGCCCCCTGAGAGAGCTATACAGAGCAAAGATTCTAAACAACATGTCCGCCCCCTGATAGAGCTATAAAGAGCAAAGATTCTAGCCAACATGTCTACCCCCTGATAGAACTATACAGAGCAAAGATTCTAAACAACATGTCCGCCCCCTGAGAGAGCTATACAGAGCAAAGATTCTAAACAACATGTCCGCCCCCTGATAGAGCTATAAAGAGCAAAGATTCTAGCCAACATGTCTACCCCCTGATAGAACTATACAGAGCAAAGATTCTAAACAACATGTCTGCCCCCTGATAGAGATATACAGAGCAAAGATTCTAAACAACATGTCCACCCCTGATAGAGCTATACAGAGCAAAGATTCTAAACAACATGTCTGCCCCCTGATAGAGCTATACAGAGCAAAGATTCTACACACGTCTGCCCCCTGATAGAGCTATACAGAGCAAAGATTCTAAACAACATGTCCATCCCCTGATAGAGCTATACAAAGCAAAGATTCTAAACAACATGTCTGCCCCCTGATAGAGCTATACAGAGCAAAGATTCTAAACAACATGTCTGTACCCTGATAGAGCTATACAAAGCAAAGATTCTAAACAACATGTCTGCCCCCTGATAGAGCTATACAGAGCAAAGATTCTACACACGTCTGCCCCCTGATAGAGCCGTCTGAAGAAGAGATCTCAATAACCTGCTTTATTTCTATTTTTTAAATGCCTACACATGATGCCATCTTTCATTTGCACATACATATGCACTGATGTCCTGCTGTTGTTCTGACTCCCAGTAAGGTGGCCAGGGAATTGCTGAAGTTCATTACGTTTCTATGTTCTTTTCCAGGTGGATTTGGCTGGTAGTGAAAACATTGGCCGTTCTGGAGCGGTGGACAAGAGAGCCAGAGAAGCTGGAAACATTAACCAGTCTCTCCTAACACTGGGCAGAGTGATCACTGCCCTGGTGGAGCGAGCCCCTCATATTCCCTACAGAGAATCCAAACTCACCAGGATCCTTCAGGACTCTCTGGGTGGGAGGACCAAGACCTCCATCATTGCCACAGTGTCTCCAGCCTCCATCAACCTCGAGGTTTGGGAGCGTTTTCTAATCTTGTAGAACATTAAGGGGCTTTTGTTCATGAAACATGGAACTGGCAAGGGAATTCCAAGCGTGAGGCCAAAGTAGCCGAGTTGGGGAAAACATTCTCTAAATTGGCTGAATGGGAAAATATTTCCAACTCTACTACTTTGGCTCTAAGTTTGTAATTCCCTCTTTTGTTACATTACCATTTAGTTATAAAACGCCAACAATTTACGTAGCGCTAGATACAGAGCATAGAAGGGAACTACATACTAAGTTAGACAAACGAGAGAAGACTGGTACATGAGGTACAGAGCCCTGCTCGCAGAGCTTACAATCTAGAGGAACAGACTGGTACATGAGGTACAGAGCCCTGCTCGCAGAGCTTACAATCTAGAGGAACAGAAAGGTACATGAGGGAGAGAGCCCTGCTCGCAGAGCTTACAATCTAGAGGAACAGACTGGTACATGAGGCAGAGAGCCCTGCTCGTAGAGCTTACAATCTAGAGGAACAGACTGGTACATGAGGGAGAGAGCCCTGCTCGCAGAGCTTACAATCTAGAGGAACAGACTGGTACGTGAGGTAGAGAGCCCTGCTCGCAGAGCTTACAATCTAGAGGAACAGACTGGTACATGAGGCAGAGAGCCCTGCTCGCAGAGCTTACAATCTAGAGGAACAGACTGGTACGTGAGGTAGAGAGCCCTGCTCGCAGAGCTTACAATCTAGAGGAACAGACTGGTACGTGAGGTAGAGAGCCCTGCTCGCAGAGCTTACAATCTAGAGGAACAGACTGGTACATGAGGGAGAGAGCCCTGCTCGCAGAGCTTACAATCTAGAGGAACAGACTGGTACATGAGGCAGAGAGCCCTGCTCGCAGAGCTTACAATCTAGAGGAACAGACTGGTACATGAGGGAGAGAGCCCTGCTCGCAGAGCTTACAATCTAGAGGAACAGACTGGTACATGAGGGAGAGAGCCCTGCTCGCAGAGCTTACAATCTAGAGGAACAGACTGGTACATGAGGTAGAGAGCCCTGCTCGCAGAGCTTACAATCTAGAGGAACAGACTGGTACATGAGGGAGAGAGCCCTGCTCGCAGAGCTTACAATCTAGAGGAACAGACTGGTACATGAGGGAGAGAGCCCTGCTCGCAGAGCTTACAATCTAGAGGAACAGACTGGTACATGAGGGAGAGAGCCCTGCTGTTACTGTATATGCTAGAATATTACTGTAGAATGGTGAGACCCACCATTTGCCAGGAACCGTAGTGTGATCATGACCGTAATATTATAGTATAATTTCCAATGCTTTTTATTATAACATGAGAGTATTATCGGTGCTGATCCGGTTTGAGAAATTAATCAATTACATTTTCTAGGTTTTATTCTATATAATTCTTCTTCTTACAGGAAACTGTGAGTACTTTGGAATACGCCCACCGAGCTAAGAACATCATGAACAAACCTGAAGTGAACCAGAAGCTGACTAAACGCGCCCTGATTAAGGTAAATAAAGGATTTATATATATATATATATATATATATATATATATATATATATATATATATATATATATATATATATATATATATATATATATTTATATTGAGGGGGAAATAAGGTGAGCTATTTGAGACGATGTGCTAATTGCTCTATAGCACCTATGTTTAAAGCTTTAACAACTTCTGTATAAATCATCAGATAATCGGAATAATGAATTTTGTGTAAAGTACAGTCTGGTGCAAAACTCTGAATTGAGGACCACAATCTTTTATCTCAGCATTTCACATGAAACCCGTGTGTGTGTGTGACAATATATACAGTCATTCTCCAGCAAAATGACATGTCCATTAATAAAATAAATACATTCGTTAGTACAAAATCCAAATAATTCTCAGTATTTGGTATGGTCACAGGGTTGCCATCTAGCTAGTATTTTATTGGCTGCTGAGCAATTGTCTTGAACCAGTATTAAGTCTATCGAGGTGATAAAATGTCTGGTAATGTTTCTGAAATAAAAGGTTTAATCCTATAAGACCTCCATTCGGTGTGAAGAGGAAATGTTAATAAAACTTTTTTTTAGGAATATACTGAGGAGATTGAACGGCTGAAGAGAGACCTCGCTGCAGCGCGGGAGAAGAATGGAGTCTTCCTCTCTGCAGAAAACTACGAGTAAGTCTGTGTTCACCATCCCAGTGCGACCCAGTCTAAACCTACAGATCCAGGCATTAAGTGGTTTTATTCTATCCGTAAACAGACAAATGCAAGGGAAGCTGGTGTGTCAGGAAGAGCAGATCACAGAGTTCACCGAGAAAATCACCGCCATGGAAGAGGAGCTGAAAAGAGTAAGTGTTTGAGCCGCTGTCACCGGAACGGGCGCCCTCTCACTCCGGAAAAAGGGCTCATAGACTCGTACATATACATGTTCCGCTAGGGACACATGACTCTTACATGCTATGTGTTCTGAGGTAGTTTCTATAAAATTTATTTTATGATTAACTCTTAAATGAGAGATTACACTCCTGGCACGTCACTAATGACAAACATGGGCGTGGCCAATAACAAAAATAATCTGATTTATAAGGGTAAATAAGTCTATTTTCTTAAACACCCCAATATACAGTTTGTATGAGTACCATACATGAGACAAATGACAGCTACCAGGATACATTGCTGATAGTTGCTCTCTTCATGCAAAAATTGTGAATTTCATTAGTTTCCTTAGCATACAAATATGACTGGTGAAAAAAAAAAAGCATGGCACACCAGATGCCTCACGCGTTTCACGCTGAGAGGCGCTGAATCATCCCCCCCTCTCAGACATGCTTGCATGCTGCAGGGAGCAGATAATAGTTGTGTCCAGCTGAAAACTGCCTGAGCTGCCAACCCTCGCTGTACACCTGGCGGTGTGGCCCTGTAACCGAGGCTGGCGTCTTCTGATCCAAGTCTTACATGTCTAGATCACAGAGATCTTCACTGAGAGCAAAAAGGACCTGGAAGAGTGCTCAGCTGTGCTGCAGTACAAGGAGAAGGAGCTAGAGGAGACTCATCAGAACCTGCAGGAATCCAAGGTCCAGCTGGCACAGGAAGAGTACGTGGTGTCCGTGCTGGAGACCACCGAGAAGAAGCTGCACAATACCGCCAACAAGGTAACTCTATTACTGGACCGTAAGACGCGATCTCTCGTGCTGTATGTACAGCGCCGGGCTGTATAGTACTAGTCACACTGTGACTGTAGAGAATGAAATATCCGTACATTGCAGAATTACAAGAGCAATCCCCTGATTGTAACATCACCTGTGGCTTGCGAAAGGGGACACATGTCCTCTACATATCAAGTTGCATGTGATGTTATCAACCAGACACACATTGCTCTTTTATGTGTTTTTGCAATTCTGCTGACATAATGGGGTTATTTGTCGGGAGTTTTATAAAAAGGCACCATTGCCGTTATGTATAACTGCGATTTGTGCCTCTTTATAAAACCACACGTTGCAGTGAGAGAGGTTCTCTGATGCTTATCAGTGCTTTATTTACTTATTTTAATACTTGGGCTCCGCTGGGGCAATGAATGTCAGCACAAGCTAAAAGTATTTTTCTGGCGCAGTCTCCAGAAATTTGACACACCAGTAGCACCACTGGGTGCGCTGTGATTATACATAACATCATTGTATAGATTGTATTTTATACTCTACGTTCCCCATGCAATGAATAAAATGCTGCATTAGTGTGCTTGCTCCCGTGGTATTTTCTGTGGCAGCCGTGTCCAGTACAGAATCCTTGTGACCTCCCGTCCATGCTAACTGTTTTATCATCCAAATCTCTCAGCCATGCAGCTGTGCAAAACTCCAACACTCACAATCATTTCCTTTAATTGTCCGCAGTTACTTAACACGGTTCAAGAAACTACAAAAGACGTGTCAGGGCTCCACGAGAAGCTTGATCGCAAGAAAGCGGTGGATCAGCACAATGCTCGAGTCCATGAGAACTTCGCTGAGCAAATGGATAAAATGTTCAATGGCATTCAGAAATCCGTGGAAGAGTTCAGCGAGAAGCAGCAGGGAATGCTGGATTTCTACCCAACGTCTATACGTAAGGAAACCTGCCGGGCCGACCAAAGGAATGTTTACAGCCTAATGACTGCTCATGTAGTGTGCTTAATGTAGGGTGTTGGCCATTATTTTTTAATATGCCCCAACGCATAAAATACCACAGGTGTTTTAAAAAAATAATAATAATGATTTGGCATAAATGTGAGGTTTTGATGAGAAAGCTACAAGTAATATGTGATCCAATCACAGACTACTGTCTGGCAATGAGAGAGCTACTGAAGAGTGTTTAAAGGGTTTAACAAAACAAAGTGCAATATATATAATGGTTACAAATAAGTATAATGACTTGTGCGGCTGGGCAGGTAGGGGTGAGATGATTGTATAGTTCTTTAGGGCTTGAGTTTGAAGGTTATAGTAGCAGGTGTTTTTGAGTCTTAAATAACCTCTGTTAATTTGGAGCTATCAGGAGCAGACACCCCTTGCTGTGTGCATGCTGTTGGGGGTGTTGATAAACGGTATGAATACATTGTAGGGTCTTTTAGAGTTCTAGTACTGCGCATTTGGATGATGGTTACTTTACCCATAGCGTATCTCTTTCAGATGAACTCGTCTCGGCCAGTTCTTCAGCTTTAAATGGCACTGCCGAGACCGTGGCCACGTCCTTTACTTCTGTTCAGGAGACGGTATCTCGAAACGTGGCCGTGAGCGTAGAGGCCATATTAAAGCAGGAATCTTTATCTGCCCAAGCTAAAGAGGAACTGCAGCTACTGATGGTGAGTTTTCTCCAACGCGATACTAAATGACAATCTCCTGCCCCTATGGGTAGTGAATGGGTGTGCTAATGGGGATAATCCATCTCTTCATAGGGCTTGTTTGTCTGTGGGGATTTCCCATCCTCCCCCTCTCTGATTTTCCTGATTTATGTTCATTAAACTGACCCTTTGTTTTCATTTGTAAACCATTTTCCTGCGATCTGGTGTGTAGATCAATATTTGTTTTTTCGGAGCTTAAACAGGTCAGAGAATAAAATGACCTTATACCGTCAAAAGTATATTCTAGTTTATCCTCATATTAGTACTTCTATATCTGAAACACTAGTAAAACCAAGTGTCTGTTTAAATAGAAAGTCTCTTGGACGTTCCGTCTGTGGGGTGGAGGCATTTCTCAAAATTCTACGTTTTTTAAAAGGTTAAATATCCATAGTGCCCTTTCTGAGGTGTTATAAAGTAATGTATATGATCCCCGTATATTGAGATTACTTGGGAGTATTTTCTCTAAAGTCTTTTTGGGAAGTGTCCTGTGTATCTGTGTCATTGTGTAATCTTCTCTGGCAGGCTGACCATCGCTCCAGGCTGCAAACTGCTTTGATTAATGACCTGAAACCCATGGTGAAATCTGTTTTGGATCTAAACTCTCACTTGACTCAAAGCTTGAAGAGTTTCACGGCAGTAGCTGACCAGGTAAATGAACGATTTACTAAACCTGTATCTACTTGGAAAGTCCTACAAATGGAGTGTGTTTTCTTTTTCACTAATCTAGTGAATCAGTAGTTGTCCCTAGTCTGAGGATGAAATGGCACGTACTTTTGATACTACATATTAGTTTATCCTCTGACCAGCAGCTGCCATGTTTCCATGGGAAATGAACAGCCCGGGCTGGTCGACACATGTCTCTCTCTCTGCTAAAGCAGACCCCCTGGTCTTGGTTCCCTTTGCTGATCCCATGCAAAAATGCTGATTTGCCTGAGACATGCACTGACTGTGTCTGCCAACATTTAGCCAATCCAAGCAGGATTTGACGGGGTTTGACTGTAGCTGAGAACCTCCTTTTGAACTTGAGGTTTGAGAAGGCGCAATGTGGAGTTCTGCAGGGATAATGGCCCCTAACTTAGATCTGACATGTCTATTCATTCTATGGGGAAAAAAAAACTCCACTTTCTGAAGGGAAATTTATTTAGACAAAGGTTTTTGACATAGCTGCTGTGGGTGGGTGATCGACACGTCTGTAGTGTCTGGTTCGTTTTCTCACGTAGATTTTTTGTGTTCTGTTTTCCGTTGCTTTAGGTTGATTCTCAGAAAGAGGAGATGAATGGCTTTTTTACGGAGCACTCCATGCTGCTGCACAGACTGCGTCTGGATTACCACTCTGCTCTGTCCAGCATTCAATCACAGTGCGAGGGGATGGAACAGGAGCTGCGGACGGCCCAATCATTGCACTCAGAGGTAACGCAGTGTGCAGCGCGGACACTCTTATACAATGTCTATACTTAATACCTTGTTACCGGCATCTAAACGCCATGCATTTCTATAAATGTTTACTAGTGGACAAGGCATTAGTATTTTTCTTTAAGCATTAATACACTGAGCAGGAAAGTGTCAGTTACCCAGCCTGCCCCACAGCCTCATCAGTCCCATGTTTATTATCTAACTTGTCAGTCCCCCGCCTGTCTGCTGATCCTCAGTCTGTATCAACTCGCCGTCCCCCAGGCGAGTAGCGTACAGTGACTGGGGGACACTACTCACCGTCACTGTACATTACACTCTAGGTTCTTCCTTTAAATCTTGGTCACTGCTCTCCGCAGTACAGCCCACTCTGCAGTTCATCCTAGAGTTACCGTCACATGACTTACCTAGTCTCTCTTAAAGTGTGTCCAGGAAGCCCGCACTGCATGTTTTGTCCTGGGGGATGGCACTACGTAGATAGTCTTCCCTTTCTCTCCCTCCTGTGTCCTGTTAATAAAGCTTAATATTATGTGTGTTTTAGGGGGTGAATAAACTGATCACGTCCATGCAAAACCAGTTGAATCTGTTTGCCATGGAGACTCATCAGAACTTGTCCGAGCTGGAGGCGAAGCGAGGAAAACTGCACAGCACCGTGACTCATTTACATGAAGACTTGGACGGGTGAGAAGTGTTCTTCTTTGTTTGTGGCTAGTTGGAAAGTCTAACCGAGGTGGTTACACAGCACTCTAATGAGCTAGTGCTCACGCAGGGGTCCACCGAGACCCCCCAATACTACAAAAAAATAAACGCATGCTCAGCCCTCCAAATGTGTGTTTATTTATGTGGCGTGTCTCACACATTTGGAGAGCGGAGCATTTTTATTATTATTTTGTACTAGTTGGAAAGTCCGGCCTGATCACAATGTGAAAATGGCTGCTCTGGTGATGGACACGCATGCCAGCATTTCAGCCAAGCTCTGCATCTAAATACTGTTATGTGTCTTACTACAGATCTAGTTCTTTATTCATGAAAGAGGGAATTATAAACTAACGGCCAAAGCAGCAGAGTAAAAAACAAAATTATCTGTACAGCTGAATGGGAGAATTTCTCCAACTCAACTACAATGTTCTCCATTGCTATAATAAAAATGTGCACTTTTTTTATTTTAAATTGATCTGTTATGTATTTTTTTTCCAGTGGATTGCTGTTGATAAACTTAAGGAAGGTTGTGTAAATAATTCTTTGCTCTTAGGTTATCGACAGAGGCAATTGAACGCACATCATCCCATCACAGCAAATTTGCCGACCAGTCTCAGGACATTGCGTCGGAGATCAGACACCTGGCAGACTCCAACATGGCAGCCGTGCAGGAATCCACCGGGCACTGTGAGAAATTAACTGGCAGCATCTCTGCCATATCTCAGGACACAGAGAGCTGGTGTGAAATCACCCTTAATAAACTCCATTCCCTCGATCAGCAGCAAAACTGCTACTTACAGACCAGCAAGAAACGAGCACAGAGCTTACAGAAGGTGCGTGAGAAGCTGGGATTATTTCCAATGCTGCTAAATATTGTGTGAATACCTAAATGATTACATACTATATACAGTGACTATCGCTTTAAAATATATTTTTTCTATTTCTTTACATTCAATTCTGTATTGAAAGATTTGCATTAAGGGTAGGCATTTTAAATAGAAATTCTTTAGTGTAATACAAATGTAAATATTAATTCTTTACTGAAAGAATATAAAGCACCTTACTGAGCACTCATTCCTCTGTATAGCTCTATCAGGGGGCTGACATGTTGTTTAGAATCTTTGCTCTGTATAGCTCTATCAGGGGGCTGACATGTTGTTTAGAATCTTTGCTTTTGTATAGCTCTATCAGGGTTTGAACATGTTTAGAATCTTGGGTCAGAGCTTCATCTGACCTTTGTCTATATAGAGCAAAGATTCTAACCAACATGTCTGGCCCCTGATAGAATTATACAGAGCAAAGATTCTAAACAATATGTCCGGCCCCTGATAGAGCTATACAGAGCAAAGATTCTAAACAACATGTCCGCCCCCTGATAGAGCTATACAGAGCAAAGATTCTAAACAACATGTCCACCCCTGATAGAGCTATACAGAGCAAAGATTCTAAACAACATGTCCGGCCCCTGATAGAACTATACAGAGCAAAGATTCTAAACAACATGTCCACCCCTGATAGAGCTATACAGAGCAAAGATTCTAAACAACATGTCCGGCCCCTGATAGAATTATACAGAGCAAAGATTCTAAACAACATGTCCGGCCCCTGATAGAGCTATACAGAGCAAAGATTCTAAACAACATGTCCACCCCTGATAGAGCTATACAGAGCAAAGATTCTAAACAACATGTCCGGCCCCTGATAGAATTATACAGAGCAAAGATTCTAAACAACATGTCCGGCCCCTGATAGAGCTATACAGAGCAAAGATTCTAAACAACATGTCCACCCCTGATAGAGCTATACAGAGCAAAGATTCTAAACAACATGTCCGGCCTCTGATAGAGCTGTACAAAGGATTGAAGGTTCAATAAGGTGCTTTATATTCTTTCAGTAAAGCATTTCTATTGACACTTCAAGCCATGAACAGAACTCCATTTTTGCTGACTGTTCTCCTTTAACATGTCTAGATTTTACATTTTTTAAATTTTATTTATATATATTTATATTGTAAGCATGCGAGCAGGGCTCTCTACCCCACATACCAGTCTCTACTAGTTTGTCTAACTTAGTATGTAGTTCCCTTCTATGCTCTGTACCCAGCGCTACGTAAATTGTTGGCGCTATATAAATAAATGGTAATGCAATGTATTGTTTTGTTTTTTTACTTAAAGCTGTGAATGTCCTCTCCAAGTCGTAGAGAAACTCTGGAAATGGAGAATGTGCAGTACTCTCCTTTTTAAAAATACTGTTGGAAGGGTTGACCTAAGTGTGTTGCAAGTGCATCTTAGTGATAGGGATGCACAGCTCTAAGAGTGCATCTCAAAGTCTATAACAAAAACCATTTGACCTTTACCCAGCTGAGGTGGCAGTCCTGACTGTGCTTCTGTCCCTCTGTACAGGAAGTGGAAGGTCAATGTGGTTCGTCCTTGGTAGAGATCACCGAGCTGGTGAACAAGCAGCGTTCCGCTCAGGAGACAACAATGTCCGTCATGATGGAGCAGGTTAATGATGACAAGGAGATGTTGGGAGACCAGAAGCTGGAGCTACACGAACAAGCACAGTCCGGGCTGAATAAGGTTTACTCCTATCTCCATGAAGAACTGCGATGCGATGTTCCCACAGGTACAAACCCCTATTGGCAGTCTAGCACCTAACGTACCTGTCTGCTAGGCTGTATCCTGGGGGATTTACTATGCTGTGTTATGTCATAAAATAGGGAGACGCCAGGGACTGTCTGACTCACCGGATAGTATTTACCTGAACGGGCAGGACTAGAGTTCTAAAGGCATGCAAATAGATCCTTTTTAATGTGCACAGGTTTCTTAACATGCAAATTGCTTGAATATTTCTCATAATAGTTTATCGGTGAAGTTCAGATGGGTCTGGAGTCGAAAAAAAAAACAATTTATTTTTGTGTGTTTTTTTTATTTTAAGGATCTTAGAGTTTTAAGTCTTAAAGTAAATTTCTCTAATAATGGAGTATAAATAATGCACCTTTCGGAGGAGTCTTGAATCCGTTTTGGTGGTCCCTGGGTCTGCGCCTCTGTCCTGCGACCATCTCGCGATATAGCAAATTGGAGCGCGTAAGCCCATCAGCTGTCCGTGTCTAAGGGGGTTTGGGGGTCTTCAGACTCTTGCTGTAACCAGGGGACAACAAACGGGATTCTGTGTTGCTCACATGGGTGCGAAGCTGATAACACTGCATATTATTGCGCTTTTACTTTTGTGTTGCAGGTGCCACTCCCCAAAGAAGGGCGTATTCTTACCCCTCCTCACTAGTGAAGTCTAAGCCAAGAGACCTCCTCCTAGAACAGTTTAGGAGACAGCAGGGGGAGATGGAATCCAAACTCTCCAGCATGGTGCCGTTAGTGGAAGAGCCTGTAGATCAGCTGGTGGATCAGGTATGCGGAAGACTAGCGAGGCTGTCTGGACTGTGTGTGTGTGTGTGTGTGTATATAGATATGGATATAGATTTGGTTGATCGCAGTGTTAAGGATAATTAGCCTTTATCTGTGAAAGTGGCTCCAGGTTTTAATTGACTTCCCCACCAGCAGTTCCTTTTGAATATTTGTTTATTCTCCCATCTGATTCTTTTAATTTCAGAGCCCTATCACTGGAAATTTTCAGATTAATTGATCCAAAATATCCCCTTTATAGATTACATCATTTTGTGCTATGTATAGATCGGTCTGGTATAAATGATCAGTCTTTGTTGGCATATTTCAAATACACTTTATTCAACTGATAATTACAATCTAATTTGCTTGTTTTTTTGGTCTGTCTGTGGCTGACTTCCCGCTCGCACTATAATAAACATTATTTTGGGTTGTTCTAGCTTTCTGAAAAATATTCCAGAATTTTTTTTTGGGAGGAGGGGATGGGATTATTTTTAATTTTTATCCTCGACGCTACATACCTGTTACACCATTTTTGTTTATTTGTTTTACTCATTTCATTTCTGCCATCTCTACTTTTATCTCCAACTAACCACCGTTTATACATCAAATAAGGCTGGCTGGAACAAGCATTATATGATCAATGCAGATACCGACCCACTAACCACATCTTTATGGTGCAGTAATATAAGTTTACTAATCCTTCCTACCACTGCAGACGGAAAGCTAAACCCTCTCTAACTTCTGTCATGGTTCTGGCAGCTGGTTTTTAAAGGGCCAGTTCCACCTACACAACATGTTTTATTTTCTTTGTACATCTGTGTGTAATACGCTCCTCCGTCTCTTTCAGGATTCTCTTGAAGATGAGCCCGCTTGCATTGATGACAGTGTTGTGAGTGAAAAATCGAGCATTGATCTCAATGTTACGTGTCAGGAAAATGGAGGCGTGCCGTTCTTCCAGGTAACGAATTTGCGTTTGTGATGGTCACACTGGCTCGGTGATTTCTGTGATGTAAAAAAACAAAAAAAAAAAGGATCACAGATATCCTGGCTAAAGAATCAATGTGGTTACCAAAATGTTAAAGATTTGTTTTGAACAATTCCTCTTTATTCCAAGGAACATTTTTATGCTTGTTCCACAAACTTTTACATTTTTTTTAGCAATTTTGGGGGGTGAAAGGAGACTTTTATAGGTTGGTTGCCCAATTTATACGCTCTGCGTGACTAGCGAAGAACCGTCCCATCCCCCCTTGTCCCTACTAGATTAGTAATCCCTCTCCAAATATTGCTGGAGATTTAATTGGGTGCTTCATACACTGAAACATAAATGGTGGGATTGCCTTAAATTAAAGGATATATAAATATAAAAAAACGGAGTTACCAATATATTCGATCTAAATTTTTTTTTTTTTTAATGTTTTTACCTTGATCTACCCAGTATGACTAAATCGGCATAATATCTCTTAATTCATCTTGTGATGCAATTTTCAGCTTTGCTTTGGCAGAGGTGAAGTCAGTCCAAGTATTACAGAAATTAAATCCCAAATAAACTTGTAGATCTTCATGGAGAAGGTTATGTTAATCTCTTTAATAAAATATACAATCCTTGGCTCGTGTTTTAAAGTAAAAAGCACTCCAAACCTTGTGACATGTCATGTATTGATATCATATTAAGCATATAAATATAATGTCCTTATCCCTTAAAAAAACAAAAAAATACATATATACTCTATAGGTTGCTACGGGTTTGCTACCTCTTACTGATCTCCCCATCGCTGATCTAGTGGGCACACAAGTTCAATATATTGATTCATATGGCTTCAAATTGTGCGGGTGTAATGTGGGGAACGTCCACGATGGGAGCCCCTCGGACGAGGAGAACTTTTACAAAAGCAGTTTGTTACAATAAAGTATTAAGATAATAAAATATATTAATATAAAACATGTAGTAAAATGACATACGTCTATAGTTATAAACAAAATACATTTTTTAGGTGCTTTTTGGCTCTGTAAACATTGTTTTGTTTCCTTCCTTCGCAGCTAAAGAAAGGCCTGAAAAAAGAAAAAGAAAACAAGACGAATACAACTATTCTGGAAAAAAAGCTATCTGAAGATCTGGATTCTTCTCTCCCCAGATCCAAACTCCCCCTGAGAATCCAGAACTGATTCCCATGTAAAATACCCCGAATATCGGCCGCCAAACCTCCCTTTATATAAAAAAAACCTTTTATATTATTATGTTTTAAGTCTATTTGTATGTGAGTATGTTACATGTTTCAAACATTTTAAATATACCTTATTTTATATATATTTTTCTTTGTTGCTGTAACTTTCTGTTGGATTCAAAACATTTAAATACATATTTTTGTAAATAAACCATTCTGCCAATTGACCTGAGAACAGCTTAGACAGAATTGTGTCGTAAATGTAATGATTTATTGTGTTGATGCTAAATAAATACTTGTTTTAA
This sequence comes from Pelodytes ibericus, assembly GCA_036172795.1. Taxonomy (NCBI): domain Eukaryota; kingdom Metazoa; phylum Chordata; class Amphibia; order Anura; family Pelodytidae; genus Pelodytes; species Pelodytes ibericus. Next base: position 71,879,518 of record CM069867.1, read on the forward strand.
TGATTTGAACCGCACTGTAAGTGGCAAGTTTTGTTTGGGGGACAATTCCCTTTTAACAGTACAACGAACTGTAAAAAAAAAAATAAGTTCTGTTTAATGGAAAGATTGCTTAGAGTGTAGGCTTTTTAAATAAAATGCTTTAATAAAATGAAAGCACCTTTTTATTGAGCCCTCTTTGCTCTGTATAGCTCTCTCAGAGGGCGGACATGTTGGTTAGATTATTTGCTCTGTGTAGCTCTCAAGGGGCGGACATGTTTAGAATCTTTGCTCTGTATAGCTCTATCGGGACGGACATGTTTGCAATGTTGATGTTGCTGGTATGTGCGATTATTTATGAAGTAGAGAGAAAGATGTCTAGGATCACAAGACGTTTTTGAAAACAATACATGTACTGATACAATTTTTAATTAAAACGGTTTATAAACATAAAATGCCATAGAAATACAAGTTATTAACAATAGAGCCCAGTGCTGGCTAGAGCCAGCGACCTAACGCGTTCCACCCATTTTGGGATTCATCAGAGGTTTAAAGCTGGCAAATTGGTGTGTTTAAAAAAAAAAAAAAACCCCACTGGCATTAGGAAAGTTTTATTTTTTTTTTTTTTATTTTTAAAGGGGGGGGAGGGATTAAAAAGCTAGAACGTACCGTAATTTGAAGATTATTGAAATTCTAAATTTCTACACACGCACACTGGAGTCAATCAAAGCTTATTAAGATATGAAAGTTTGTAGACGGTACATGTGTTCATATTCTTTAATTTGTGGATTTTATTTTTATTTATTTTGTAAACATCTTTAGTAAGAGTCAATACAATATATATCAGTGAAATAAAGCTGTATTTGAATACAAAAGGTGTATGTAGTAATCATTTTAAACAGCGGGTGACGGGTACCAAATATAATGCAATAACATGAGTTTCAGTATAAAAATAGTGTTAACAGAACGTTATTGAGTACGTAGCTAAATCAGGTATATAAAGGCTACTCCGTAAACATAATTATAGTTTGTATTGGGCCACGGTTAATCTCTGAAATCCAATGACATTAAGGAGAGGGACGATGTATTAGTTTATTGGGACAACAGTGCCCTCTCATGGGCCGGGGTGGAATAACCTCTGAGAATTCTAGGGCAATAAAAATATAGGTGTATAACATATGTGTTACAGCAAAGAGAAAACTATATTAAATGAACACAAGAGAAGGAAGGGAAAGATAAGAGGTTAAGGGACAGAGGATGGTAGGTGTTGGCCCAGTATCCTCCAGCTCTGGGGGTGAGCAGGGGAAAATCATTCAATTGGTTGTCGCAGTCGAGGAATGCGCCGGACCTCCACAATATTTGACTTTTCTTTTGTACAAAAGTGTGGTCATCTGCTTTTTCCACCGCCAAATTAGCCGCAGGTATATCCTCCAAAGATTTGGTTCTCTGTATTTCGGTTGACCAGGTGCGAGGTTCTCCCTGAGATGGCGAATAGGTCAGATTTATCGGCCACAGAGCGGAGCTTCATGATGTCCTCTCTCAGGGCAGCAGGGCTTTCTGTGCTTTTCAGACTCTGGAATAGTCCATTAGGATACTGTCTTGAGCGCCGGAGTCAGGGTGTGTGTGACGACCACTTGACTAAGCAATCCTGGAGGGACTGCACAAGTCTGAGATTCGTCTGACGGATCCTTGTGTCAGTTGCAGACGTGTCTGGATCATTACGATTTCTTGCGCCATTTGACCCACCACCCTATATTGGGTTGTATGGTCGTGGCGGATCTCCTTGATCTGTTTTCATTTGGTCAGTATGTGGTATTGCCATAATTCCCTGACGAGATCCATTGCCAATCCCCCCTCAAGGTCAATATGGTGTACACATCAATACCCAGTTCGTGGCAGGTGCGTCATCCATATTGGGATCAAGTGATGGTGTGAGCGGTCTACCTCCACGTGGTGATACTGGATCCTCAGAGGTTTCCTCCGTGTCTGATTCAGTAGAAGTGAGGAGTCTTTATCTTAAAATAAGGAGTCTCAAGCCAGGTGTAGCATGTGATGTGAGTAATTGGTCATGCATAAACATGTTTATTTAACCAGTATGTATGTATGTATGTGGAGCTCCTTTCACATGGGACTGATCACTAGACCAGCACTCTACGCCCCCGTCTTACGTAAATCATGGATTGTTATGCACACACATTGGCGTCAATGAGAACATGTCGAGATGCAAATTTACATTTAAAAAGAATATAGAACTGAGAATGCCAACTGGTATTATCTGGGCCGTTTACTAAGAGTTTACTATAGCCATACACTTATATAATGCCACTGTTACAATCTAGTGTCACATCAACCCTTCTGTTACCTGAATATCAACAGTATCAATGTTTAATTATCTAGTATTTAACGATCTATTGTTGATGTTCAGTTAACAGAATTGTTCATTAGGTGCCGACCCTTTGTAATCTGGAAATGTAATTATTTATAAAGAATTGTAATGATGTATGAAACAGAGGGTTATGTATAAATCTGTGGCCCATGTGGGGATTGACAAATGTTTGTAGATGTTAGGAGCCAGCCTGGTCAAGTGAGGAGCCAGCCTGGTCAAGTTAGGAGCGAGCCTGGTCAAGTGAGGAGCCAGCCTGGTCTAGTTAGGAGCCAGCCTGGTCAAGTCAGGAGCCAGCCTGGTCTAGTTAGGAGCCAGCCTGGTCTAGTTAGGAGCCAGTATGGTCAAGTCAGGAGCCAGTCTGCTCAAGTTAGGAGCCAGCCTGGTCTAGTTAGGAGCCAGCCTGGTCTAGTTAGAAGCCAGTATGGTCAAGTCAGGAGCCAGCCTGGTCTAGTTAGGAGCCAGTCTGGTCTAGTTAGAAGCCAGCCTGGTCAAGTCAGGAGCCAGCCACTTTATTTATAAAGCGTTTTACTGTTATAAATACAGTGAGATTTCTCTTATTTTCAGTGATGTCCTAGAGAGCAGCATTTACAGACATATAAACTATACATTAATATGTGACCAATATGTTTTTTTTAGGAGCCAGCAGTAGGGATTTGAGGAGCCAAGGCTCACTGACTGCTGGGATTTGTGAACTGTTGTCGCATTTAAAATAGAATATTTATCCATGTAGTTTACTGCACTATCTGTGTACCTCCACTAGATGGCACTGCATTCACCATGACTATGTTCTAGCACACACTCTTAAAGGGACACTCCCACCCAAAAAAATGAAAAGGTTTTACTTTTTTTATTTTGTATTGTTGATTTCAGATATGTCTTTTGTTTTTCTTATGTGACTGTATTTAAAAAAATATGTAAGTAAACAAGTGTGACTGGGCGCCGCCATTTTGTGAAATATAGTGTTTTTGGGTGCCACCCCTCAGTGACTTTACAGCACTAGTATGTCACTTTGGGGCTGGGGACACAGAATGCAGTCTATAAGTCAGAATTCTGATCATAGAATTGCATTGACTGGGAGGGTAATGTAACAATTACATCACAAGGGGGCGGAGTTATGGTCCTTTTTGATCAGGTCAATCTCCTCTCTTTCTGTTGTAAGGCAGGGGAAAAAGTTGTACACAGCCACCTAGTCCTGCCCACTATGATACACAGGAACCAGTAAGAGAGCAGGGGAGTATCTTATGACATCATCATGCAGGCTTTGGCCACAGTTGTAAATTGAGACTGGCTGAAAGATTTTGGATGATGTTGCATCATGGGAATTATTCACAAAATGGAGCCAGGAGATAAACACCTAATTTTATTTTTCCTTTTATATGCAATGAATTCAAGCATATAAAAAAACAGTGGCAAATGCTTTATATATGTGTTAGTTTTAAATGACCAGGTTTTCTAGTTACATCTTATGTAAGTGGTAGTGTGCCTTTAGAGGGACTCTATTTATTGTGAATGTAGAGCATAAAACATTATTGAAAATGATCTATACATTGTATTAGCAAAACTGCAAGAAAATGCACGTTTTTCCCCACTCCTAATTATGCCATTTGTTTGCAGTTTTGCTAATACAATGTATAGATCATTGTCAATCATTTTTATTCTCTACATTCACAGTAAAAATAATGATCAGGTGATACTGTCCCTTTAATGCTTTTAATCAGATACAAGGAAATGATCTAGGATGGTGATTTATCCTGGCTCTAGGTATTACACCTGGGTGAGGAGATCATTGTGTCACCAGCACACTCGTGATGAATTGATTTAAATAAATATATATATATAATATACCTCTATATTGGAAAATAAGAATACAAATGCAGCTGTACAGAGAAATTATATACCCCAATGTTCCTCTAGCTAGATCCCCGATCCATAAGATCCTAATATGTAGACTTGCTCTTTAAACACCTTGGCTTTTATTCATCAAAGAGGGAATTCAGAAGGCAATTTCAAACTTAAGGCAAAGTAGCCATGTTTTGAAAAAGTTTATCAGCTCGGCAACTTTGGCCTTAAGTTTGACATTCCCTTCTCAATAACCTGCAATTCTCTCTTTACAGGCGTTACTATTTTAATTTTTTGGGGAAAAAAACAGAAAACTGCTTTAATCCTGGATTACTGGTAGATTCCCCAGAACAGTCTCGAGCAGGAGTCCTTTAAATAAATCCAATATATAAACATTTGTCACCAGAGTAACACGATTGTCACATATTTAACCCCTGCGCGACCTTATGACGAGTTAAGCTGGTGGTGTGCTCCTTGCGCAGCGCCAGCCGGTCTGACACGGGTCCAGGATTCTGCCGCGTACCCGAGGTAAAGCTCCTGGACCCGATTGGTGGGTTTCCGGGCTTGTGATCCCAGTGATCACTTGATCACCGCGATAACATGCAAATTAGATGTTCACATTTTGCCTCTAATCCCCTCTCTGTGCGTCACGTACTTATAGCGATGGAGAGTGACCTGCAAGTAAAAAAGAAATAAATAAAGAACATACTGTAAAAAAATAATAATAAAAAAAGTTTACCCTTTCCTTGCTGATCACAGTTTGTAACTGTGATCAGTTCCTTCTTCCTTTATGGCCCTCATTTTGTTTTGTTTTTTTTTTACAAAAAAAAATTATTTTTGCATTTTTAAAGGTTTTTTTAAATAAATAAATTGTAACTAAATTGTAAATATTGTAATATATTTATTTAATTACAGTTAACCCCTACGTGCCCGTTTTGTGATTCTCATGGCTCTGACATCACACTTGTCAAGAGTTTTTTTCTTGGTTTTTTTTGTTGGGGGGGAGGTTGGGAACATATATTTTTATTTTTATTAGTTATTTGATTAGTGGGGATAAGTGGGTTAGTGTTGCACTAGTTGTGTAGATTATTACTGGGAAAATAATGGGGAAAAACGTTTTTTCCCCCCAAATGTTCCCCTTTTATATGTATTTTTTAATACTAAATTATAGAATATTTTTATGTGTAGGGTATCAAAAGAAAGCTCTGACTGTCCTTTAAAAACAACATATAACTTGTATGGGTGCGTTAAATGGAAGTTTCAACAAACACATATTAAAAACGGAAAAATCGCTCTGGTCCTGAAGGGGTTAATATCTGTAAGTTAAAAAAAAAAATGCTTCTCATCAGAAAAACAACATTGCTCTTAAATCAGAAAAGTGATCTAATTACGGTTCAAGAGTTTAGCGGAGGCCTACTTTAAGAAAGTCCTTCTCGTCCGCCATTAGGTCAGTTCATTACGCCACAATTCTCTACTAATCCTAATCTGCTGTTATCTGTGCTGCATTAAAAAAAAGTTGAGTATTGAGGGGAAAAAACAAACAAACAAACGTATAAATCGCTCACCGACAATTTTCAAAATTCCCAGTTATGGTTTGTTATTATATCTGGCTTCCTTACAGATGAACTCTGGGCCCCGTTTACTCCACCAAGTCAAAGTCTAATCTGTTAAATCTGGTATTTTCTATTCGCCAGTTTTGTTCCCCATGTTGTACAGCGCCGTGGCTTGCGAGAGAGCTTTATAAGGTATTCTGTAAAGCGATATAAAAGCTAATATAGTAATGAGTTGCCCAGTATATCGCCTGGTCTAATAACGGTCAGGTACCATGTTATGTGCTAGAGCTGGACTGTTCCAGAGAGTGATGGCATTTATCCAAATCTCACACTCCAAACACAGCGCTAATCATCTCACCAACCGCGGCACCCGCCATATTCTCACTCTTCCAATTATCTGCACAGAATGTGTCCGAATGTGTTTAATAACCCAGCTGCTAAAATACTCTCCTCCGGGGGTTTCTGGGGCAGGTAATTCATACTGGAACACCTTCCATAGTGATATTAACTGAAATAAAAAAGCAATAGATTGCATCATCGTCAGAGAGAACGCAACAATCTGACAGCTGGGCGAGCGTTCTAGAGTGCGTTGGACCAATTTAAAGGGACAGCATCACCTAACCATGCTTTATAATGCAAATGATCTGTACCGTTTGTTAGAAGACACCACAGGCCCAGGTAATGCACTCGCATGCAATTCTGACTTTAACACCTAAATATTTTTTTTTACTGTAAGAGAAGAGAAAATTGATTAATAGTTATCTAGACAAACAAATACCTAAATTAGGAGAAAAATGTGTTTTTAATGTGTCTGTGGGGGTCTCCTGCTTATGACATCACATGTGGCACGGTATGCAAATTACACATTTCCCACTGAAAGGAAGTTTGCATATCTAGCTAATTTTTTTTCAGACAGGAATAGTGATTTAATTTACTTATATAATAGAGATATGATTTAAATATATAAAGGGAATCAACACAGTAAAGGAAGAGAGTATGTTTAAAAGAATAAAAACTACCACAACTAGAGGACATAGTCTTAAATTAGAGGGGCAAAGGTTTAAAAGTAATATCAGGAAGTATTACTTTACTGAGAGAGTAGTGGATGTATGGAATAGTCTTCCAGTAGAAGTGGTAGAGATTAATACAGTGAAGGGGTTTAAGCATGCATGGGATAGGTATAAGGCTATCCTAGATATAAGATAAGACCTGGGACTAATGAAAGTATTACTTTACTGAGAGGGTAGTGGATGTATGGAATAGTCTTCCAGTAGAAGTGGTAGAGGTTAATACAGTGAAGGAGTTTAAGCATGCATGGGATAGGTATAAGGCTATCCTAGATATAAGATTAGGTCAGGGACTAATGAAAGTATTACATTACTGAGAGGGTAGTGGATGGATGGAATAGTCTTCCAGTAGAAGTGGTAGAGGTTAATACAGTGAAGGAGTTTAAGCATGCATGGGATAGGTATAAGGCTATCCTAGATATAAGATAAGGACAGGGACTAATGAAAGTATTACTTTACTGAGAGGGTAGTGGATGCATGGAATAGTCTTCCAGTAGAAGTGGTAGAGGTTAATACAGTGAAGGTGTTTAAGCATGCATGGGATAGGTATAAGGCTATCCTAGATATAAGATAAGACCAGGGACTAATGAAAGTATTACATTACTGAGAGGGTAGTGGATGGATGGAATAGTCTTCCAGTAGAAGTGGTAGAGGTTAATACAGTGAAGGAGTTTAAGCATGCATGGGATAGGTATAAGGCTATCCTAGATATAAGATAAGGACAGGGACTAATGAAAGTATTACTTTACTGAGAGGGTAGTGGATGCATGGAATAGTCTTCCAGTAGAAGTGGTAGAGGTTAATACAGTGAAGGTGTTTAAGCATGCATGGGATAGGTATAAGGCTATCCTAGATATAAGATAAGGCCAGGGACTAATGAAAGTATTACATTACTGAGAGGGTAGTGGATGGATGGAATAGTCTTCCAGTAGAAGTGGTAGAGGTTAATACAGTGAAGGAGTTTAAGCATGCATGGGATAGGTATAAGGCTATCCTAGATATAAGATAAGGACAGGGACTAATGAAAGTATTACTTTACTGAGAGGGTAGTGGATGCATGGAATAGTCTTCCAGTAGAAGTGGTAGAGGTTAATACAGTGAAGGAGCATGCATGGGATAGGTATAAGGCTATCCTAGATATAAGATAAGGCCAGGGACTAATGAAAGTATTACATTACTGAGAGGGTAGTGGATACATGGAATAGTCTTCCAGTAGAAGTGGTAGAGGTTAATACAGTGAAGGAGTTTAAGCATGCATGGGATAGGTATAAGGCTATCCTAGATATAAGATAAGGCCACGGACTAATGAAAGTATTACATTACTGAGAGGGTAGTGGATGTATGGAATAGTCTTCCAGTAGAAGTGGTAGAGGTTAATACAGTGAAAGAGTTTAAGCATGCGTGGGATAGGTATAAGGCTATCCTAGATATAAGATAAGGCCAGGGAGTAATGAAAGTATTACATTACTGAGAGGGTAGTGGATGGATGGAATAGTCTTCCAGTAGAAGTGGTAGAGGTTAATACAGTGAAGGAGTTTAAGCATGCATGGGATAGGTATAAGGCTATCCTAGATATAAGATAAGGACAGGGACTAATGAAAGTATTACTTTACTGAGAGGGTAGTGGATGCATGGAATAGTCTTCCAGTAGAAGTGGTAGAGGTTAATACAGTGAAGGAGTTTAAGCATGCATGGGATAGGTATAAGGCTATCCTAGATATAAGATAAGGACAGGGACTAATGAAAGTATTACTTTACTGAGAGGGTAGTGGATGCATGGAATAGTCTTCCAGTAGAAGTGGTAGAGGTTAATACAGTGAAGGTGTTTAAGCATGCATGGGATAGGTATAAGGCTATCCTAGATATAAGATAAGGCCAGGGACTAATGAAAGTATTACATTACTGAGAGGGTAGTGGATGGATGGAATAGTCTTCCAGTAGAAGTGGTAGAGGTTAATACAGTGAAGGAGTTTAAGCATGCATGGGATAGGTATAAGGCTATCCTAGATATAAGATAAGGACAGGGACTAATGAAAGTATTACTTTACTGAGAGGGTAGTGGATGCATGGAATAGTCTTCCAGTAGAAGTGGTAGAGGTTAATACAGTGAAGGAGCATGCATGGGATAGGTATAAGGCTATCCTAGATATAAGATAAGGCCAGGGAGTAATGAAAGTATTACATTACTGAGAGGGTAGTGGATGGATGGAATAGTCTTCCAGTAGAAGTGGTAGAGGTTAATACAGTGAAGGAGTTTAAGCATGCATGGGATAGGTATAAGGCTATCCTAGATATAAGATAAGGACAGGGACTAATGAAAGTATTACTTTACTGAGAGGGTAGTGGATGCATGGAATAGTCTTCCAGTAGAAGTGGTAGAGGTTAATACAGTGAAGGTGTTTAAGCATGCATGGGATAGGTATAAGGCTATCCTAGATATAAGATAAGGCCAGGGACTAATGAAAGTATTACATTACTGAGAGGGTAGTGGATGGATGGAATAGTCTTCCAGTAGAAGTGGTAGAGGTTAATACAGTGAAGGAGTTGAAGCATGCATGGGATAGGTATAAGGCTATCCTAGATATAAGATAAGGACAGGGACTAATGAAAGTATTACTTTACTGAGAGGGTAGTGGATGCATGGAATAGTCTTCCAGTAGAAGTGGTAGAGGTTAATACAGTGAAGGAGCATGCATGGGATAGGTATAAGGCTATCCTAGATATAAGATAAGGCCAGGGACTAATGAAAGTATTACATTACTGACAGGGTAGTGGATGCATGGAATAGTCTTCCAGTAGAAGTGGTAGAGGTTAATACAGTGAAGGTGTTTAAGCATTCATGGTATAGGTATAAGGCTATCCTAGATATAAGATAAGGCCAGGGACTAATGAAAGTATTACATTACTGAGAGGGTAGTGGATACATGGAATAGTCTTCCAGTAGAAGTGGTAGAGGTTAATACAGTGAAGGAGTTTAAGCATGCATGGGATAGGTATAAGGCTATCCTAGATATAAGATAAGGCCACGGACTAATGAAAGTATTACATTACTGAGAGGGTAGTGGATGCATGGAATAGTCTTCCAGTAGAAGTGGCAGAGGTTAATACAGTGAAGGAGTTTAAGCATGAATGGGATAGGTATAAGGCTATCCTAGATATAAGATAAGGCCAGGGACTTATGAAAGTATTTAGCAAATTGGGCAGACTAGATGGTTCTTATCTGCTGACACATTGTACATTTCTAAATTCCTAACTTTGGAGAAAAGTGGTTTTAAATGTGTCTGTGGAGTCTCCTGTATATGACATCACCTGTGGCACAGTATGCAAATGACCTGCTTTTCAATGGGAAATATGTAATTTGCATATCAGGTCACAGGTGATGTCATAAACAGGAGACTCTACAGAAACAAATCATTGTTCTCCTAATTTAAGCATTTGCTGCAATTCTGCCAACACAATGTATAGATCATTTCCAATCACTTTGTAGTCTCTACATTCCCAGTAGAAGTAATGTTTAGGTGATACAGTCCCTTTAATAGACATTAATCTCCATATTACATCATCTATGTATAGATAGAGCTGGCATTCTGGACAGAACTTGAGATAGAATTTAAACTATTATACAATTGCGTAAAAAGAAACAGAGCCATATTTGTTTGTTTGCTTTCAATCATTCTATTTCAATAAAATAATTAGAAAAAAAAAAATCATATTAATTTTACATGACTGTTTATGATATGTTACATCCCCAAATTATCATGTAATTCTCTATACACAAATTTAATTCCCAAACATCCATTCTTCCCCTCTCTCTTTTCCTCCTTTCTCTCTCTCTCTCTCTCTCTCTCTCTCTCTCTCTCTCTCTCTCTCTCTCTCTCTCTCTCTCTCTCTCTCTCTCTCTCTCTCTCTCTCTCTTTTTTTCTTCCTTTCTCACCCTCTCTCTCTCTCTCTTTTCTTCCTTTCTCACTCTCTCTTTTCCTCCTCTCTCTCTCGCGCTCTCTCTCTTTTCCTCCTTTCTCACTCTCTCTTTTCCTCCTTTCTCACTGTCTCTCTCTCTCTTTTCCTCCTTTCTCACTGTCTCTCTCTCTTTTCCTCCTTTCTCACTGTCTCTCTCTCTTTTCCTCCTTTCTCACTGTCTCTCTCTCTCTTTTCCTCCTTTCTCACTGTCTCTCTCTCTTTTCCTCCTTTCTCACTCTTTATTTTCCTCCTCTCTCTCTCGCTCTCTCTCTCTCTTTTCCTCCTTTCTCTCTCTCTCTTTTCCTCCTTTCTCTCTCTCTCTTTTCCTCCTTTCTCACTCTCTCTTTTCCCTCTTTTCTCACTGTCTCTCTCTCTCTTTTCCTCCTTTCTCACTGTCTCTCTCTCTTTTCTTCCTTTCTCACTCTCTCTTTTCCTCCTCCTCTCTCTCTCTCTCTCTCTCTCTCTTCCTCCTTTCTCACTCTCTCTTTTCCTCCTTTCTCACTCTCTCACTCTCTCTTTTCCTCCTTTCTCACTCTCTCACTCTCTCTTTTCCTCCTTTCTCACTCTCTCACTCTCTCTTTTCCTCCTGTCTCACTCTCTCACTCTCTCTCTTCCTCCTTTCTCACTCTCTCTTTTCCTCCTTTCTCACACTCTCTCTCTTTTTCCGATCGCTCCCTGTGCCCAGATCTGCGATTGTTCCTCTCTTATCAAGTCATTTAATCCCTCTATCTGCCTCCATGATTTTATTGACAGCCATGGAGGACCGGTATGTTTACTCGGTGGATTCACTGTAGCATGAAGTGATGTATTATTTAGCATGATAAGACCTGTTAAATGGAGAGGTCTTCTATAAAACACATGGCAAACAGTGCTTGGGCCAATGGCTGACATATAAAGTGCCTGCTGTTAGCTGTGTTATTTAGGAAATCAATATCCTCTCATTTTAAACAGGAAACAGTTCTTGCAGACAATGTGTACACTGACATCTCCCCAGGTATTGTCGTAGAATCTTACATTGCAAGATAGAGAGACTCTTTGGACTCTTCTCTTGATTACAGTGTCTCTACAGACTGAATAATGGGGGGGGGGGGGGGGGGGGGGGGAGGATGTCCATTCATTTACCCCCAGACTGTATCACATGGGCCCTGATAACACTTGCAGACAGTCAGATAGCTGGGGAGTTCTCTTTATATTGGACAGTTCAGTTAGCTTTTGAGGATGCCAGGTAGAGTCAAGCAATCACTGGAGCAAGTCACTGATTTGTAAAGTTACTTATTCCTTTATTATCTGCTCAGACCTTTCCATTGTCACCACCCTATCAGTCACCTAGGGTCTAGCACACATGGATCCACCTGTAGTCCAAACTGGTGGAACTTCGGCTGCTGTGGGAGGACCACAGGTGGAGTCTAGCTATGACCATGTCTTTATCTAAGTCTACAGGGGGGTTAGCTAGCAAGAAATCCCTTTACCTCCTGAGTCAAGGCACAGATAGAAGGAGCTTCCCGATTAGGCAGTCTAATCTTCCAGTCATTATTGCATGTCCCAAAACCATTTCCTAACCCTTCTTCAGGGGAGATAAGTCGTTATGTAAATGGTTGGACCACACATTCCCCAGCCTTACACCAGTATCTATTCTATTGTGATACAATAGGATTAATGATCACATGATTCAATTACCTGCGTTTGATAAGAAGGGATTGCACAATTCTACCTGCGGTTTTATTTGTCGTGGGGTCATTCATTTCGAGGAAGATCCAGCACTTTTTCGTATTTGTGAAAAAAGACAACAATTGAAACAGGAGAACAAATCTAAAGTTAATACAGGGTTGAGCTGAAGTGACCAAAATGTATACACAATACATAGAAATATCAGCAAAATAAAAAATGGCTAATCTGACCTATTGCACCTGGGTGGGGTGCACATCCAGGACTTCATACAAAAACAAGGGAATGGGGAGCATAACATCTCTTTACTGTTGCTTTAAGAGCCCAGGGCAATTGTTGGTTGTGTGCTGATATTTGCAAGACGGTATTTGTAGCTGGGGCGTTTTTGAAGATCAGGCGTTAAAGTGGGGTTTTTTTTAGGGGGGGGGGCGACGGGGTGAAGGGTCAGATTAATTGGTATGGTAAGTACAGAGTCAGCAGTGACTGACTTTCACCCAGGTTATAAATGAGGAAGGTTTGGTGCATCTCTCCAACCATCCTGGACCTCTTCTGAAGGCAACTCCCTCATCCCACTTGAGATGGTTAGTGGTGTTTGTTCTCCACTGTTCACTCTTGTTAGATGCAGATAAAACACCAATTAAACTCCAAAAGTCAACAAACTTACAAGACACGGCGCCATGCAGACAAAGGAGACGTCTTGTTAAACATCACTGGGCTGGGGCAAGAAGATGGAGTGAGAAGAAGGGAGGAGGTGGGAATGGGGTGTGAATATGACTGGAGAAAATGCAATGAGTAAGGAATGAGGACATGGTGGGGGGGGGGGGGGGGGCTAATGGGGTGAGAATAAAGCAGGAGAGATGAGGCAGGAGAGGAGTAGATGGGGTGAGAGTAAGAGAGGAGGAGATGGGGTGAGAGCAAGAGAAGAGTAGATGGGGTTATAGCAAGAGAGGAGGAAATCGGGTGAGAACAAGAGAGGAGGAGATGGGGTGAGAGTAACAGAGGAGGAGATGGGGTGAGAGTGAGAGAGGAGGAGATGGGGTGAGAGTAAGAGGGGAGGAGATAGGGTGAGAGTAAGAGGGGAGGAGATAGGGTGAGAGTAAGAGGGGAGGAGATGGGGTGAGAGTAAGTGGGGAGGAGATGGGGTGAGAGTAAGAGGGGAGGAGATAGGGTGAGAGTAAGAGGGGAGGAGATGGGGTGAGAGTAAGAGGGGAGGAAATCGGGTGAGAGTGAGAGAGGAGGAGATGGGATGAGAGTGAGAGAGGAGGAGATGGGGTGAGAGTAAGAGGGGAGGAGATGGGGTGAGAGTAAGAGGGGAGGAGATGGGGTGAGAGTAAGAGGGGAGGAGATAGGGTGAGAGTAAGAGGGGAGGAGATGGGGTGAGAGTAAGAGGGGAGGAGATGGAGTGAGAGTGAGAGAGGAGGAGATGGGGTGAGAGTAAGAGGGGAGGAGATAGGGTGAGAGTAAGAGGGGGGGAGATGGGGTGAGAGTGAGAGAGGAGGAGATGGGGTGAGAGTGAGAGAGGAGGAGATGGGGTGAGAGTAAGAGAGGAGGAGATGGGGTGAGAGTAAGAGGGGAGGAGATGGGGTGAGAGTAAGAGGGGAGGAGATGGGGTGAGAGTAAGAGGGGGGGAGATGGGGTGAGAGTAAGAGGGGAGGAGATGGGGTGAGAGTAAGAGGGGAGGAGATGGGGTGAGAGTAACAGAGGAGGAGATGGGGTGAGAGTAAGAGGGGGGGGAGATAGGGTGAGAGTAAGAGGGGAGGAGATGGGGTGAGAGTAAGAGGGGAGGAGATAGGGTGAGAGTAACAGAGGAGGAGATGGGGTGAGAGTAAGAGGGGAGGAGATGGGGTGAGAGTAAGAGGGGAGGAGATGGGGTGAGAGTAAGAGGGGAGGAGATAGGGTGAGAGTAACAGAGGAGGAGATGGGGTGAGAGTAAGAGGGGAGGAGATGGGGTGAGAGCAAGAGAGGAGGAGATGGGGTGAGAGTAAGAGGGGAGGAGATGGGGTGAGAGCAAGAGAGGAGGAGATGGGGTGAGAGTGAGAGAGGAGGAGATAGGGTGAGAGTAAGAGGGGAGGAGATGGGGTGAGAGTGAGAGAGGAGGAGATGGGGTGAGAGTGAGAGAGGAGGAGATGGGGTGAGAGTAAGAGGGGAGATCCCTCTTTTTCTTTTAGGTATTTTATTATTACATATAGCTGTGATAAAAGTACATAACATTATTTGACAAGTAAATGACAACAGTAGGAAAAAAAATAGCTTATGTTTCAATAAAAGATTATATCAAGTGTAATAATAACTAGTAGCTTTCTCCCAGTGGGAGTGCATGCTCTTAGAGTTAACTAAATCGGCAGCTGAATAGTGGATGTTAGGGCATTTACCAAGTTGACTAATTATCTCATCAGCTAAGCATAGATGGTTTATATAGATATTCTCTAAGGAAAGCAGACAAATAATGTACCTTATTGAGCCCTCTTTGCTCTGTGTAGCTCTAATAGGGAGCAGCCATATTGGTTAGAATCTTCGGACAGATCTTCCTTCTTCTGATCCATTGTGAATTATTATCTGACCCAAGATTCGAAACAACATATCCGCCTCCTGATAGAGCTATACAGAGCAAAGATTCTAAACAGCATGTCCTCCCCCTGATAGAGCTATACAGAGCAAAGATTCTAAACAGCATGTCCTTCCTGATAGAGCTATACAGAGCAAAGATTATAAACAACATGTCTGCCCCCTGATAGAGCTATACAGAGCAAAGATTCTAAACATGTCCACCCCATGATAGAGCTATACAGAGCAAAGATTCTAAACATGTCCACCCCCTGATAGAGCTATACAGAGCAAAGATTCTAAACAGCATGTCCTCCCTGATAGAGCTATACAGAGCAAAGATTCTAAACAACATGTCTGCCCCCTGATAGAGCTATACAGAGCAAAGATTCTAAACATGTCCACCCCATGATAGAGCTATACAGAGCAAAGATTCTAAACATGTCCACCCCATAATAGAGCTATACAGAGCAAAGATTCTAAACAACATGTCTGCCCCCTGATAGAGCTATACAGAACAAAGATTCTAAACAGCATGTCCTCCCTGATAGAGCTATACAGAGCAAAGATTCTAAACAACATGTGTGCCCCCTGATAGAGCTATACAGAGCAGAATTGCTGAGCTCTTCGAGATTTGGAAAGGAGATAAAAAATAATCTCAGCAATGCATTGGGTAGTTTTATAGAATAGTATTTAGGAGTGTGGCCCCTTCCACACCACAAGGGCAAAAATAACAATGCATTATACAGGGTTAACTCTGTTCTTCTAGCAGGAGAAACTCACCAGACCCTGCACAATGTATAGAATATATAGAAGAGCTCAGCTGGCCATGGATAATGCAGAGTTACATCATTACACGCTGTCACTTTATAACAATGTATTATAAAGGGCCAACTCTGTTCTTCTAGCAGGAGAAACTCACCAGACCCTGCACAATGTATAGAAGAATATATAGAAGAGCTCAGCTGTCCATGGATAATGCAGAGTTGCATCTTTACACACTGTCACTTTATCACACTGCATTACACATCAGAAGAATGCAGTAGGATCTCTGATGGCATCACTAGAGAGACAGGATATTCTATTCATTTGAATGAAAGTATTCTCATTGGTTCCTGCAGCAAAAAAAAAAAAAAAAAGAGGAAATTACCTTTACTCATCTAGTGTGGGCAGGCCTGGCTTCTTGCAAACTGCTGTAACTTCACAATTTCCTCTAGCTGTAAGTATGTTATATTTAAAGCAATGCAAAATGTAAAACATGCACTTTAAAGTACATTGAAAGCACATTAATATGCATTAATATTTGGGAAATGCAATTTGGGCACCAGACAGTCCCTTTAACTGCAATAAAAAAAAATGCAAAAAGGAAAAACCGTATCCCTCGAAGTCAATTCTGGTTTTTTTTTTTTTTTAACACTTTGGCGCTTTGCAAAAAAAAAAATACACACGCATAGGCTGCCCCCTGGCCTTCTCATGGTTAAATGTATCATTTAATGGGGGGGATTAGCTGTTTTCCCTATTACTGGAAAGAGCAAGCACATGGATCCCATATGGAAAGCGCTCCTCTGAGCAGGGAATGAGTGGATGTTTATTGTTCTGTATAGGTTTTAGAATAAAAGACTCTCACCTATTTAATGTATTCCCACTTTCAATCTGCGATCTCGGCAGAATAAAAAAAAAAAATAATTTTGAATAGCCATAAAAGGCTTCCAATTCACTCTATAAAAAATGTCACTTGGACAAAATGTTTAACAATTTCCTTTGTTACAACTCTCCACAATGGAAAAGTGCAAACAAGGCCTCTCCGCCTCCCTCTACTAAAAAGACGTCTACCTAATCCAAAAAATATAATTACAATTTCATGCATTTTATAGGCTCCAGTATCCTGCAGAGTAAAAATATTGGAACTCCCTCACCCTCTATATAAAAGCAGGGGCACAACTGGTGGACTTTATTAGTTGAGAGTCTGTGAACAGAATAAAATTATAAAAGAGAAATTTGGAGAAAAAAAAAAATATATATATATAGAACCCCCGTCTGGCTGTAAACATAATACAATTAACTATAAAACCAGTCCAGCAATATTGAAACAATATTTAGTTCAATAGCTGTGATATTGCATGGCTTTGGAGTTTATTGCTCTCCAATAGAGCAATCTTCAACCATCCACTTGAAAGCAGGTGTTAGCATTGGTGAAAAATTAAACGCTTCACTCGTGGAGCTAAACAGATTATGCAGGGGCGCTGGTATGTAACAACTGTGCTCCTAAAATGTCTAGTTAAACTGTTATTGCTTTTACTAGAGGGGCCGCATCCAAGAACCCCTGCAACGTACAACTGAATTCACATGCAACACACTCTAATTCCATCACATCAAACAAAGGCCTGATTGCATTAGGACAAGGAGATCGGTTTATATACTACTGTGATTACAGGTAGAGGAGGAGCATTGGCTTTAAATTATTATTGGCATTCTATTATCCTGAGTTTGAGCACATGATGATCTAGGCTTTTAAATGTATAGCCGTTTTTAAGTATGTTAGTATATATTTTATGTCTATTCCATAAGCTGATTATGCAGAGTTACATCTTTACACACTGTCACTTTATAACAATGCATTATACAGAGCCAACCTCTGTTCTTCTAGCAGGAGAAACTCACCAGGCCCTGCACAATGTATAGAAGAATATATAGAAGAGCTCAGCTGGCCATGGATAATGCAGAGTTACATCTTTACACACTGTCACTTTATAACAATGCATTATACAGGACCAACTCTGTTCTTCTAGCAGGATAAACTCACCAGACCCTGCACAATGTATAGAAGAATATATAGAAGAGCTCAACTGGCCATGGATAATGCAGAGTTACATCTTTACACCCTGTCACTTTATAACAATGCATTATACAGGACCAACTCTGTTCTTCTAGCAGGAGAAACTCACCAGACCCTGCACAATGTATAGAAGAATATATAGAAGAGCTCAGCTGGCCATGGATAATACAGAGTTACATCTTTACACACTGTCACTTTATAACTATGCATTATACAGGACCAACTCTGTTCTTCTAGCAGGAGAAACTCACCAGACCCTGCACAATGTATAGAAGAACCCAGCTGGCCATGCAGAATGTATAGTTACTTCAGTGACATGGAATCTGAATTTTCAATAAAAACAGCACAGATATTTCTCATAAGCGCCAAAGAGGTTTCTGTTTCAGGCCAACTCTACAAAGGATCCATGATTGAATAAACTATAACATTATTAAATAATATATAATATTAAAATATTAGGTAGTGGAAGTAACCTGCACCTTTATACAGGGGAAGAAGATAGGTTATATCCTATATCCTATAACCAGTCCACACTTAGCTGTTTGCACAAATACCAGTCTAAAAGCAAAAATGCGAAAACTAATAACTACAGAACAGCACAAAGCATATCATACAGGTATAAAGATACAGCGTAATAAATACCTCATACTATACAGGTATAAAGATACAGTGTAATAAATACCTCATACTATACAGGTATAAAGATACAGTGTAATAAATACCTCATACTATACATGTATAAAGATACAGAGTAATAAATACCTCATACTATACAGGTATAAAGATACAGTGTAATAAATACCTCATACTATACAGGTATAAAGATACAGCGTAACAAATACCTCATACTATACAGGTATAAAGATACAGCGTAATAAATACCTCATACTATACAGGTATAAAGATACAGCGTAATAAATACCTCATACTATACAGGTATAAAGATACAGCGTAATAAATACCTCATACTATACAGGTATAAAGATACAGCGTAATAAATACCTCATACTATACAGGTATAAAGATACAGCGTAATAAATACCTCATACTATACAGGTATAAAGATACAGCGTAATAAATACCTCATACTATACAGGTATAAAGATACAGCATAATAAATGCCCCATACTATACAGGTATAAAGATACAGCGTAATAAATACCTCATACTATACAGGTATAAAGATACAATGTAATAAATACCTCATACTATACAGGTGTAAAGATACAGCGTAATAAATACCCCATACTATACAAGTATAAAGACACAGCGTAATAAATACCTCATACTATACAGGTATAAAGTTACAGCGTAATAAATACCTCATACTATACAGGTATAAAGACACAGCGTAATAAATACCTCATACTATACAGGTATAAAGATACAGCGTAATAAATACCTCATACTATACAGGTATAAAGATACAGTGTAATAAATACCTCATACTATACAGGTATAAAGATACAGTGTAATAAATACCTCATACTATACAGGTATAAAGATCCAGTGTAATAAATACCTCATACTATACAGGTATAAAGATACAGTGTAATAAATACCTCATACTATACAGGTATAAAGATACAGCGTAATAAATACCTCCTACTATACAGGTATAAAGATACAGCGTAATAAATACCTCATACTATACAGGTATAAAGACACAGCGTAATAAATACCTCATACTATACAGGTATAAAGATACAGTTTAATAAATACCTCATTCTATACAGGTATAAAGATACAGTGTAATAAATACCTCATACAATACAGGTATAAAGATCCAGCGTAATAAATACCTCATACTATACAGGTATAAAGATACAGTGTAATAAATACCTCATACTATACAGGTATAAAGATACAGTGTAATAAATACCTCATACTATACAGGTATAAAGATACAGCGTAATAAATACCTCATACTATACAGGTATTAAGATATAGCGTAATAAATACCTCATACTATGCAAGTATAAAGATACAGAGTAATAAATACCTCATACTATACAGGTATAAAGATACAGCGTAATAAATACCTCATACTATACAGGTATAAAGATACAGCATAATAAATGCCCCATACTATACAGGTATAAAGATACAGAGTAATAAATACCTCATACTATACAGGTATAAAGATACAATGTAATAAATACCTCATACTATACAGGTGTAAAGATACAGCGTAATAAATACCCCATACTATACAAGTATAAAGACACAGCGTAATAAATACCTCATACTATACAGGTATAAAGTTACAGCGTAATAAATACCTCATACTATACAGGTATAAAGACACAGCGTAATAAATACCTCATACTATACAGGTATGAAGATACAGTGTAATAAATACCTCATACTATACAGGTATAAAGATACAGTGTAATAAATACCTCATACTATACAGGTATAAAGATCCAGTGTAATAAATACCTCATACTATACAGGTATAAAGATACAGTGTAATAAATACTTCATACTATACAGGTATAAAGATACAGCGTAATAAATACCTCCTACTATACAGGTATAAAGATACAGCGTAATAAATACCTCATACTATACAGGTATAAAGACACAGCGTAATAAATACCTCATACTATACAGGTATAAAGATACAGTTTAATAAATACCTCATTCTATACAGGTATAAAGATACAGTGTAATAAATACCTCATACAATACAGTTATAAAGATACAGCGTAATAAATACCTCATACTATACAGGTATAAAGATACAGCGTAATAAGTACCTCATACTATACAGGTATAAAGATACAGTGTAATAAATACCTCATACTATACAGGTATAAAGATACAGTGTAATAAATACCTCATACTATACAGGTATAAAGATCCAGCGTAATAAATACCTCATACTATACAGGTATAAAGATACAGCGTAATAAATACCTCATACTATACAGGTATAAAGATACAGTGTAATAAATACCTCATACTATACAGGTATAAAGATACAGCGTAATAAATACCTCATACTATACAGGTATAAAGATACAGTGTAATAAATACCTCATACTATACAGGTATAAAGATACAGTGTAATAAATACCTCATACTATACAGGTATAAAGATACAGTGTAATAAATACCTCATACTATACAGGTATAAAGATACAGTGTAATAAATACAGCATATTAAACAGGTGTAAAGATATAGCGTAATAAATACAGCATATTAAACAGGTGTAAAGATATAGCGTAATAAATACTGCATATTAAACAGGTGTAAAGATACAGTGTAATAAATACCACATACTATACAGGTATAAAGATACAGCGTAACAAGCACTGTGTATTTTACAGGTATGAAGGTACATTGTAATAAATATTATGTATTACACAGGTATAAAAATACAGCGTAATAAATACCTCATATTATACAGGTATGAAAATACAGTGTAATAAATACTATATACTAAACAGATGTAAAAATATAGTGTAATAAATAAATAAAGCTGTAATATTTAATAATATTTGCAAGTATTCACACAAAAATAATAATAATAACTGTGTCAGTGTTTACTGTTTAATGAATAGACCTCTCATTATATATTTTAGGTTGGATCTGTAAGATATCTGTAAATATACAGGCGTGTGAGTAAAATGGGGATTCATTATTCACTGTTTGACATTCTGTTTGTTCCCATGGTGACTGCTCCCCTTTTAGTACTTTTCCCCAGAATGTTTTTTTTTATCCAGGAACCCCTTAGTTATCATCTAACATTTTTCTTGTTCCTTAACTCAATAAAGGCCAGATCTCTAAAGACATTGGGTCTCTGTGATCTGTATATGCATGTGCTATTAATTCATGAAATTCCAGGTATAGCCATATTCCAAGATTCTGGATTACAACTCCCATTAGCCACTTTCTAAGAATGGTAGTCCACAGCAGCAAGAACACTGCCTGCTAGGTCACCATTAACCCTCTGCCTGCCAGGGACACAAGCATTTCACAGAAGATGAATTCAGCCCCTGGGCTGTGTTTTTGCATCTCAGCAGGAAGCACAGATCCACGGGGATCATTAATTAACCCCTACAAGCCTAATATTAGTTAATGCAGTCAATTTGCACTTTATTAATGTCCTGTGTTTAACACACAATCACAAAGCTAATTGACACCAGATAGCTGTCCCTGATCTTTACAACACAAGGCGGTAGGTTTAATCCCACAGAAACATATGCAATGGGCGATATGTACAAATAACTATTCTGGGCCAACATTCGAAAAGCAGCAACGTTCCATTCGTCTCCATGGCGACTGCGTCACTTTTAGAACGTTGCCCCAGATTTACTCCTTACAATGCAGCTGTTTTGTATTACACTTTCTATGCTGCTCAGCCATCCCGTTTTGTTTTTAGATGGCTGAGCATTAAAGAAGTTGTAGCCCACAGGGGAGGCTTTGACATCTGGCTCAGGAGTACCAAAAACCTAGGCATCACTTGATCAAATCCCATTTAATGTAGGGCTTCTCCTAACCCTGTATCAGCTACACATATTAAGATTTGCCACCTGTAGAGTCTGTGCAAAGCTTGTTACACGTCTGGGATATTCTACAGGGATCCTAGGACTCTATGCTTGCACTTGGAAGATTGTGTTAAATAGATGCACATCAAGTGCCATTTAAATTAAACTATTCTAATCATGTAAATTGCACTGACACACATTTAATGAAAGCTTTTATACTCACAGCCTGGGGCTACACAAATAACGGCAAGAGAGAAAAACATATAAATTCAATTAAAACACTGTCATATAGTCATCTCATCCAGCGAATGAGGTCGAATTGTGGCTTATTTAATCATAGATCCTTTGTGAATTTGGGCTGAAACTGAATCCTCTTAATATTCCTGCTGTTTTTATTGCAAATTCGCCTTATTTTCAGAACGACTTCAAAATACAAAACTAAATAGAAGCCCATCTGCTTAATATCTGTCTAATAAATCATTAATTATTAAGGATAATTAATCCTTAAACGAAATGATTGCATGCATAAAGGAGACCAGAGAATAATGTATCATTTTACTTTGTAGATGTACACCGAATATGCTATTTTAATACACTTTCAGTATACTCTGTGCTCTGTAAAAAGGAGAATGTTATTGCCAGTAGAGAGCTAGGTATTTGATTTTGTACTTGGGGATTAATTTTACCTTCTCAGAGCAGAGTCCTGTGTGAATCTATGATATAGGGATTAATTAGAGTATATAGAACTGTACAATTTCCAATTATTAAACATATTTTAACATGAAATATCATATAATGAAATACTTCTGTATTATACTTTTTTTGCATTCATATCTGTACTCTAATAGATATGTATATATTTATACATATATATTTATACACATTTGAGTATGTTCTACATATAATGGACACGCGTGTTTACAATAGCTATGCTATAGATTTTCAACATACAGTCGGTATATAGATCAGTTCTGTTATACAATATGCAAACTAACCTCGATTTTACAGTATATATATATACACTACAAATGTAATACATCCACGGGGAGTTCTGTATAAAGTTCTAAAGGTGATGGCGCATTCCATTGGTTTCCATGGTTACTGCTCCACTTTTAGAACTTTGCGGAAGAAGAGACCTGTTTTTATTAATAATGCCTGCCATATGTATTAGTTAATATATATTTATTAGATATGTGAAATATATAGCGATCTATATATATTTATTCACTCACTGACAGATATCGATGATATATATATGTATATGTCATAGGGAGTATATCCTCCCCTATGTACATGGAAATACACATACTATAGCCAGCAAATTGCATTTAATAATAATAATGATAATAATAATATTAATAATTATTATAATAATGATGCTAGCAATATTAATAATGAATAATAATAGTAGTAATAGTAATGATGCTAATAATGATAATATTAATTATAATAATGATAATAATATTAATAATGATAATAATAATAGTAATAGTAATGATGCTAATAATGATAATATTAATTATAATAGTGATAATAATATTAATAATGAGAATAATAATAGTGATAATAATAATGATAATAATAATAGTACTAATAATAATGATGATAATAATACTATTAATTTGAATGATAATAATGATAATAATCTATTGCTAGGTGGGCTGAGCATCCCTCTGAGATCCCTGCCAGGCTGCTGAGATCTCCAGGAGGCACAGATCAGGTAACACACTATTGCTGCTCTGTGATTGGCCCACTGGGGAAACCTACTCACTGCCAGGGGGCGTGGCCACCCCTCTCTGCCAATCACAGGCGGGTTAGGAGAGGGCAGGAAGTGAATGGAGAGTCCATGTGGGGCTGGTCCCATGTCAGCCTGGCAGACACACAGCACTGGGGCCGCTTATAAGCACATCTCCCCCCCCCCTGCTGCACCTGAGACAGACATGCAGTACCAGCAGCACCCCAACTCTGCAGGGATGAGCCTGGCTGTGCCCCTGTATGCACCCACCCCCCTGCAGCCTGTGCACCCCACTCCCTTCTACATTGATGACATTTTGGGAAGGACTGGAAGCTCTGCAGGGACCCCAGCCATGCCAACACCCACCCTCCCTTCCCCAAACTCCTCATTCACCAGCCTGGTGGCAGCTTACAGGACTCCAGTGTATGAACCAGTACCCCTCCACCCTGCCTTCTCCCACCCTGCTGCCCTGGCCTCATCCTATGGAGCCAGCACCTTCCAAGCCCCCCTGTACCCTTTCTCCAGACCGATGGGAGAATACACCCATGCCCTCATCAGACATGACCCTATGGGTGAGTAGTACTCGGGATGTATGTGTATGGGACCGGCAGGAAGGGGTTAATGGCGGTAACTGCAGCAGCTGATCTGGGCTGGCTGAGCGTCATGGGGATGGACACAGCTGCGAGGAATCGAGATCTCGTTGCGGCTGTTTCTGAACTCGCTGCAAACCGCAGGTCTTGGTGATAAATCACTAGAATTCACTATACTGCCTGGTGCACTGTGTAACAATAATCATTACTATCAGTACCCCGTGTAACTAAAGGGTGGGTCGCTGCCTATTACATTTTATGTATCAAGAGCAATTGTAATGTTGATTTATTAAGTGGCGCAGTCACCATGGAAACCAATGGAATGTTGCCCCAGACTGGTTACACTTTGTTGCATGGTTTCTATAGGAGACTTAGTTGTGTTACATTGTGTTGTTTTGGAATCTGGGGACATTGTGTCAGGGAAAACTGGAGGACTGGTGTTGGCTGGCTGAGAATGATCAGAATGATGGTATTAGCTCCACCAAAGCTTTCATGATGCTCATGGAGCTGTGACCCACACCAGCTGGACCCCCTTTCCTCTCATACAGGAAACCTTGAGCTCTTGATAGGAAGATGTAAAGTGTTTTCCTGGGGAATGGTGCTCACAACTGATTATTGTATCCACATCCTCAATACAGACACATTCAGGAAACACTCAGAGCCTGATAGCCAGGATCCGTTTTTGTGATATTGTTCATTTCCTCTGTGCTCTGCATTGCTAAAAACAACACTTGCTTCCTATTCTCCGAGGCTGGTTTCTTGCAAATCTGCAACTGACGCAAGCAGCACCTTGCACAAGGTTTACACCGCAGATATACCGGTATATAAATATATATCACTCACTGCTGGGCCAACGTTCTAAACGTGGAACGTTCAGCCGCGACATTCCATTGGTCTCCATGGTGACTGCTCCAACTCTAAAACTCTTTAGCCACTACTAGAAGCTTCATACTGCTCACCAGAACCTGGGGGGAAATCATCCAATTATTATTGATTCATGGATCTGTATCCGCACACACGGACACTCCAATATGAAATATGTGGTTATAATGCTGCCAACATTACCAGATAGGGAAACATGTAACCATTTCCTGTAACTGATACTGAGATAAATCATTTAATCTCCCCATACAACGCATCTCTTTCCACATACTATTATTTTGCAAGTGGTTTCATTAAATAGTTATTTATTTCGTTTTTTTTTTTTTTTTATAAATTTGTTTCATATATTTAGTGATACTGTCACATGGTTTGAGTACATTTTAAAGTTATTGTAAATAGTTATTCTCTGTATACTTTTACACAGTGATTTATTGTATATTGCTATCTATTGTTTAGTTATATATAGTGATATGTATTGGATATTACGGTATAGTTATCGCACATAGTTATATAATTATTGTATAAGGTACATATTTATTTTATACCGTTACAAAGTTATTATATATTGTTATATATCATTAGTATACCGTTAAATAGTTATTATTCTATGCCAACTATATATTCTATACGGTTTTAGATTTTGTTTTGCAAATTGTAATATATTGCAACATAGTTATTACATATGGTTATACATTTATTGCGTATGGTTTTACATTTATTGTATAGGGTTATATAGTTATTGTGTGTTGTTATGTAGTTTATTGTATACTATTTTTGAAAACTGAAATATTGTATACCGCAACATGGTTATTGCATATGGTTATACATTAATTGTATGTGGTTATATGGTTATAATATTTTATTATATAGCTTTTTGTATACGGTTTTCGATTTTGTTTAGATTTAAATATTGTATACCGTAACAAATGTGTTACATTTTTCTGTACATTTATTGCATACGGTTATATAGTTATTAGATGTTGTTATATAGTTAGTTATTGTATATTTAAATACATTTCATGTATACTTTGGATAGGTTTTTATTTACATAATGAAAATCAGACATGTCTGGCTTGCTGAGGATCATGGGATTTGTCACAGTGGAGAATAAGAAGTTAGACTGTGTGAAATACAGGAAACATATTGACGGAAGCCCCTCCATGTACCCCTGGGTAAAAACGAAATAATAAACCAGCAAGGAAACAAAACAGTAATAAGAATTTCTGTAAAAATCCAGATTTCAGAGCAGATCATCCAAACACACAGCTGTTATTATATTATTATTATTTTAACGTTTATTTCAATTGATACCAGTATAATATAGGTCTCTTACAAATATCTATTTCTGGATTATTCATATACAAAACCAATCCCATTTATTACATAATTATTTCTAATAATAAATTACATTGAAAATAAATAGTGCAGTTTAACCCATTTGCCTCTGTATAGTACTGTATAGTAGTATGTGTATATGTGACCCGTTGTTGCCTCTGTATAGTATTATGTGTATATGTCTCTGTATAGTGTGTGTATATGTGACCCGTTATTGCCTCTGTATAGTATTATGTGTATATGTCTCTGTATAGTGTGTGTATATGTGACCCGTTATTGCCTCTGTATAGTATTATGTGTATATGTCTCTGGATAGTGTGTGTGTGTATATGTGACACGACTTTGCCTCTGTATAGTACTGTATAGTATTATGGGTATATATGCCTCTGTATAGTATTATGTGTATATGTATCTGTATAGTATTATGTGTATATGTGACCCGTTATTGTCTCTGTATAGTATTATGTGTATATGTCTCTGTATAGTTTTATGAATATTTGTGACCCGTTTTTGCCTCTGTATAGTACTGTATAGTATTATGTGTATATGTCTCTGGATAGTGTGTGTCTATATGTGACCCGTTTTTGCCTCTGTATAGTACTGTATAGTATTATCGGTATATATGCCTCTGTATAGTATTATGTGTATATGTGAACCGTTATTGCCTCTGTATAGTACTGTATAGTATTATGTGTACATATGCATCTGTATAGTATTATGTGTATATGTGAACCGTTATTGCCTCTGTATAGTACTGTATAGTATTATGTGTATATGTATCTGTAATGTATTATGTGTATATGTGACCCGTTATTGCCTCTGTATAGTACTGTATAGTATTATGTGTATATGTATCTGTAATGTATTATGTGTATATGTGACCCGTTATTGCCTCTGTATAGTACTGTATAGTATTATGTGTATATGTATCTGTAATGTATTATGTGTATATGTGACCCGTTATTGCCTCTGTATAGTACTGTATAGTATTATGTGTACATATGCCTCTGTATAGTATTATGTGTATATGTGACCCGTTATTGCCTCTGTATAGTACTGTATAGTATTATGTGTATATGTCTCTGTGTAGCAGTATATTGAATTATTATATGAAGCTTGCACATACAGGTTTACTCAAAACATAATTTGCATTGTATATAAACTAATAGTTTTGTGTTATTTGCATTGACATATATAATAATTAATGTAACTCTTGTAAATTAAACTCACATTGACTAAAAACAGAATATAAATCTAATATCTAAATAATTCAGTCTGTTTTATGATTATTCTGCCAGTCTTGGAAATTGGTGCAGAAACATGTAAACAATGAACTCACTAGAGAATAATACTGTTGGGGAACAAGAAGAATAAAGTATTAAATCACTCTATCTGTCTGACCTGTCAGCACTTTATTCCAAGATAAGATTCATTTGGAGAAATTCTGCACAGCTGAGAAAATGTAATAAACAGAGTCTCTGCAAACAGGAGTTTAATGTCCTAGTCTGGCAATATATATATATATATATATATATAATCAGGCTTTATGTCACCTACACACGTCCCGTTGAAAATGAGCTAATTTGCCTACCATTCCACATGTGATGTCATAAGCAGGAGAAACTACAGACCCATCTAATCTCTGTCATCCTAAACATTACTCATACTTTAAATGTATAACATAGAAATCTATACATTATATAAATTGCATGCAAATACATAGACTAAAATCACCACCTGTGGCTTGAAATGGAAATGAACTACTTTTCAGTGGTATGTATAGCAAGGTGATGTCATAAGCAGGTGACACCACAGACAGATGTAATACATATTGTTATCTTGGAGCATTTTCCCCAATTTGTGGATTCTTTACATTTTCAGTGTCACCAATGTCCCTATGTCTTTAATATATAATATATGAATTTGTTCATTATTTTATATCTTTTCCATACTTTCTAATTATTAATCCCCCCCCCCTCCTTGTTTCTGTGTTGCAGGTAAACCCCTCCTGTGGAGCCCCTTTATCCAGAGACCCCTTCACAAGAGGAAAGGAGGCCAAGTGAGATTTTCTAATGACCAGACCATTGAATTGGAAAAGAAGTTTGAAACCCAGAAGTATCTCTCCCCCCCAGAGAGGAAAAGACTTGCCAAGATGCTACAGCTGAGTGAAAGACAGGTAGGTCGAAAGAAAGAGAGAGAGATATAGAGAGAGTGATAGAGAGAGTGATAGAGAGAGTGATAGAGAGAGAGAGTGATAGAGAGAGTGATAGAGAGAGTGATAGAGAGAGTGATAGAGAGAGTGATAGAGAGAGAGAGAGAGAGACAGAGTACAGGAAACTGGACAGCACTGGCAGGTTGTGGCTGAGACAGGATTCACTACAAATAGATGTATGTCTCTGTACCACATCAGGCAAGCAGTCAGCTAGTGACTACTCTGTACTATATATATATATATATATATATATATATATATATATATCCTTAAAGGGACTGTATCACCTAAACACTGGTTATACTGTGAATGGAGAGAATAAAAAAATATTTAAAAATATCTATACGTTGGGTTAGTAGAATTGCAAGAAAATAAATTAGTAGAAATAATGTGTTTTAACTGTATCTGTAGAGTCTCCTGCTTATGACATCACTTGTGGCGTGATATGCAAATTCCACATTTCCCATTGAAAAGCAGTTAATTTGCATACCGTGCCACAGGTGATGTCATCAGCAGTAGACTCCACAGACACATTTAAAACATATTTTTTCTCTTAATTTAGGCATTTTCTTGCAGTTTTGCTAACACAATGTATAGATCGTTTTCATACATTTTTATTATTATCTACATGCACAGTAAAAACAATGTTTAGGTGATAGACCCTTTAAAGGGACAGTAACAGGATTATTATTTTACTGTCCTATTAAAACCTATAATGCCAAGAAAAATAACATAGATAGTGCATGTATCCTGTAAAATGAAGACCAAGTAACAGACCTGTCTTATCAGTTTTTCCTCAGCTCTTCCCCTTTCTTAAAAATGCAAATTAAGTGGAATAGTTTTATTGCTGTTGTTATAGCAACAGTCCTGCCCATCTCTCCAGGCCCCTCCTTATCAGAATTGAATTTAGAAGCCCCAGAAAAATTATTTTCAATGCAGAGCTACAGGATAAGTGTACAGTGTTTTAAAGTAATACTAAGACGTGCATTTCTCATAACATTAAACATGTGCACAACATACAGAAAATAAACCAGGTGGGACTATTCCTTTAATCAGCAACATGAGAACAATATCCCACCTATGTGACCTCTGTTTAAAATCTCAGAGGAGTGAACACCATAAAGTTAGCTTTCTTTTTTTTTAGCAGGCTGGAATAAACTAAAGCGATCTAAACATGAATATTATGTAAATCGTTAAAAGTTATTCGCTTTACAGTTGTATAAGTCTGACATCCCTAGTCCAGTGGAACCTATTTAACAATCTTTAAGGCATTGCTTAATACAATAAAAACATGACACTGTCCCTTTAATGATGTTGAATTGTTTAGAAAAGGCCAGTGTTTATAATGATGTTCCAATATCACTGCTAAATATTTTGGGGGTTATTTATCCAATGCCAATTTTGGGGAAACATAAAAAAAAAGTGTAGAAATCAGCATGGAACCCAACTAAATGTTCCTGCTGATTGACCCAGAGTCGACCTTTTCTAAATTGCCCCCATTGGCCCCTTCAAAAATTTTTTTCTTGTTTTATCATCAAATAAACAGATTATTCAGGGGTATTTTTAGGCTATTGATTATTATTATTGGTACTTTTTGTATCTTATTTAGATACCAATACATTAATTGTCTCACTCCAGTGATCAAATAGAGTTTACCTAAGGAAGGGACAAATAGTGAGATTGGTACAATGCCATGATCTCAGAGCATGTTTAGCATGAGCAGAGTCTGTACTGTATGGGTTCATGAAATAAGGGATTGCAGGGAAATGAGAAGGGAGTTGCAAAGTTAAGACCACAATTTGAAGTTTAGAGTTTAGCTGAATGGGAGGATGCTTCCCAACTCTGTTGTCCATAATTATCCTTCTTGTGCTAGACTATAATACACTCTACTCTTTCATCCTCAACTTTCAGGTGAAAACTTGGTTTCAGAACAGAAGGGCCAAATGGAGGAGACTCAAGCAGGTGAGTGCAAATATCTGGGTTTCTATATATCTTTTAATTTGATCACCTGGGCTCTGGATGTATGCCAAAGTCATTTGGATGACTGGGTAAACTCTTCAACTTGATCAGAAAAACAAACAGACTCCACAGGGACAATCCAACAATTACTAAACGGAAAGCCTTCCCCTATCACTCCCAGCAGCTATGTATTGTTTTATAAATCCATATGCTGATCATTTAATTAGCTGGGGGCTCATTTGTCTCCCCCCTGTGTGTCAGTGGAGCTGGGAGAGATGGACATATATTAATCCTATTCATTGCACAATTGGATACAACAACATCTGAATAACATGCTAAGTGTCTATGCTATTCACACATACAGCTCACTTAAAACTATTTGTTCCCACTAACATCACATCACATGGTTTTACAGGAGCAGAAATAAAAGGGATTTTCTGGATTTCCTTAATTAAAAAAATAAATAAAATACAAAAACAGTGTGTACACCTTTATCAGGGAGAAAAGAGAGTTAAAATGATACAATTTATAGACTGGGAGACTGATTGCAAGCTTTTAAAACCAGGTTGCTAGGTACCTTCCTCAGGTATTAATGGGGCTAAAACAAAATCTACTAATTACAAAGCACAGTTCACATCTTAAATAAAAAGGTAAAATAAACCCAGGAGTATTGAAGAATTTTCTCAATAGTACATTACCCAGTGCATTAACATTTCTCACCCAGGGATGTAGCTGAGATCTGGGTATCTGTCCCCATATGATACACTTGTGTTTTAGAAATGAAAGAAAACAGAAAAAAAAAATCCTTTAGAATCTATTAAAAGCCCTAAGATAATTGCAGGAAGTAGACATGTGTTTGGTTACACTAGAATGTAAGACCAGCACAGATTAATATCTGTGTGGGTAACGTGCTGGCTTTAAACCATGCACTTTAAATAGTTTTAAAGCTGTTTTTTTGTTCTCTAGAACTTGAATGTCCATAAAATGATCTTATCTTAATATATATTTTTAACTTGCCAGTTATTTACATTTAATTCTCAAGACCCTAAACAAATGTAAAAAAAAAAAAAAAATGGTTATTTGTGAAACTTAATTGTGATTGAAAGTTTTAAAATCCACCATTAATATTTTTTTTAATAATACTCTCCTACTTATTGCTAGCTATGGCCCTAACTATTTCTTGTTCTTCTTGGATGATCCCCCGTCACCATAGATAAAAGTAATTATGAATATTTAAAATCACCAATATATTTCAATGTCTAATATTGAATTTATGATTTATTATTTATGTATTATTTTTTGTTTATGTGTCAAGTAGCAGTTTATTTTTTAAGTCACTGTAAGTCACCTTTCCTCCATATAACAATAATAGGTTGTATTATGTAATCAATGCTTTCTCTAAAATAATAAACAAAACACAACCTCACTTTGCACCATCCAGTTCAGGTTATACAATCATCATAGGGAAATATATAACAATAGTACATGAGTGGAGCTGCATCCCAATATAATAAAAATGTGTATTTTATTCATAAATGATATCAAAATCAATATACAAAAAAACAAGAAAAAAAAAACACAAGGAGGAACAAGCCACCATAACAAAAATAAATATCCACGAAGAAAAAGAAAGAATAAAAAAAAATCCTAAATATGGAATATGTATCCACATGAATAGCAGTAAGTTTATTATGATACATATTCTGTATTTAGAATATTTATTTATTTATTGTGCTTGTTCTATGATTACACTGCATCTGTAAAATATATAACAGTATCACTTTTTTTAAAGGGTTTTGGAAAAGAATAATTCATAAAATTTTCCAAATTATTCCCACAAAGCTACCTGTGATTGAGTCAGAAGACATTATACACAAACAATGTCACCAATAATATATTTTTTTTACTACACATTTCCTATGTTTAATTAGCAGATCATAATGATAAACAGTCTAATATTGGCCTATGCTGCTGGGTAACATATTTTTGTTTGTTTCAATAACATACCAGGTATAGATATATTTAAAACCACATTTGAACTTGATGCAGTGATAATAATAAAATACTTAAATATTTAAATTATATTTCTATTTTTTTTATGAATAAACAATTCCATATTGTGTAAAAAAATGAAAAAAGTAACAAAATAAATTTTAGCATGATAAATAAATAGTTTTGGAAGTGAATAAACTGAACTAAAAATAAAAATACAAAAAATGGTTAAAATAAAGATAAAGCTAGGTGTTAGATCCAAATACATAACAATAATGTAATGGATGCATAAGAGGTGGAATACTTTTTGGTATTACTATAGAAAGGTGCATTGTGAGGGGTCTAACTGTGGGGGACACAGTTCATTGAAAATGTTAACTGAAATTTCTATTTTAGGAGAATCCCCAGGGAACTAAGAAGGATGAAACTGAAAGTCTAGAGAGTTGCTGTGAAGAAGGCCAGAAAAATTGCCTGAATACAGATCATACAAACAAGGAATCATCAGTGGAAGGATCTCAGTGTTCACCAACATCTCAGGAAAACTTGGAATCAGATATCTCTGATGATTCAGAACAGGAACTAGACATTTAAGGGGACAAAGCCTATCTGAACTGTGCACACTGACAAATCTGCCAGGACTATCTGATCACCAACCCAATTCCCACAGACTGGACTTACAACTCCAGGTTTTTTGCCCTGGGGGTAAGCAGGTGTTAAATGGATATTATTATCATCATGACTGTACATTCTATAGACTACAATGTATAGATTCTGAAATCCTGGACAAGTGAGTTTTTTTTTTTTTTTTGATGCTGTATTTAATTGTATTTTTTTTACTTGTTGTGATGTGTTTGCAATGCCTTAACTGCCTTCACATTGGGGGTGTAAAAAAAGTATTTTTTATTTTTTTTTACAAAAAAAACAAAACAATTTAAATGTTTATTCTTCTAGTTACAAGCAATTATTTTTTTTATTGTTGCAAACAACTACATTCTAGAAGATTGCCTTATATTGATTTAGATAACAGGACCCTCTTCCTAAAAGCAGATTTTTTGATTTTTTTTTTGTACTTTCCCACCCTTTGAAAACACGTTTTTTAAAAAACAAAAACAAAAAAAAACAAAAAGGGAGATATAGCACCGTTTTTAAAAGGGAACAAGGAACGTAACCTACAGTTTTTATTGTGTATATATAATATATTCTACTTTGTCAATGTTTGACTGCATACCTCGAGCTGTCTATTTGTACATATTCTACAAAAAAATTAAATATATTTAATTTTCGTTTGGTTGGTAAACATGTGAAATAAAAAAAAACAAAACAATGTCATTTTTATAAAGAATTTATTGTGCAAATATCGTTTTATTGCGTCATAGGTGATTTTCTAATATTAGTTGACATTATTTGTAAACCACAAAAGAGAAGTGACTGAATGCAACTCTGAAAGAGATCTATCCTGTAGTGAATAGTTCGTAAAGAGCCGATAGAAGATTATACACCATGTAACTGCTACTAATTGTGACTCATAGTTCAGTTGTATTGATCAATCAGGATCTGGATGAATTTTTAACATCCACAAACCAGCAGTCATTGAACCCTGTACGATTAATAACGTTATCTAATTTCTCTGAAATAGTTTGGCTTCTGAGAACTCAGGTTAACAAATTGCTAGAATAAAATAACAGGAAAAATAATTTAAATCCCCGACTTTTAGCTTGGAATATAAACCCATATTAAAAAGAAAGTTTATTAGTTCTATTCATTATTTTCAGAGTTGTTCAATTATTAAGCAAACGGTTAAATATTTTGCCCCTTAGAATCACCCTCTTTTTAACCTATCCACCTTTATGCTTTTATCAAATGCTTTTTATTGTAGAAAATAATGCTCTTTTTAACATTAAAAAATAATCATTTTTAACAAGAAACAAGGAACACAAACTATGTACAGCTAATTACACGTTGCGGCTATCTGGATGCATGGGAGCCATGACTGGCATTTATCGGGTTAAAGTGAAATGATAATTGATGAGCTCTGAACAAACAGAAATACTGGGTCAACGTTCTAAGCTGTCACCATGGAGACCAATGGAACGTTCTTACTGATATCACCATGGAAACCAATGGAACGTTCTAAGCTGTCACCATGGAGACCAATAGAACGTTCTTACTGATATCACCATGGAGACCAATGGAACGTTCCTGCTGATATCACCATGGAAACCAATGGAACGTTCCTGCTGATATCACCATGGAAACCAATGGAACGTTCCTGCTGAATTCTGCAGAATCTCCCAGTATCTTCTCTCCTGAGCCTATAGATGTTAATGCATGTATTTACCATAAAGATGATGGTTCATTCACAAGCTCCTGTATTGGACACTTGCATTTTAAGATCCCAGTAAAGATAATGGTTAGTCTTAACGAAATGCCAAAACTCTCTATTTAAAACACATCAAATAATAACTAATTAAACCTAACAGAGGTCTGGCCAATACAAATTAATAATAAGTCCGTGTGTTGAGCAGATATCACTCTATTAAACATTTTATATGTCCTTATTCCCGTTTTAAAGCTACAAATCGAACATTTTCTATCATTTCC
This sequence comes from Pelodytes ibericus, assembly GCA_036172795.1. Classification (NCBI taxonomy): domain Eukaryota; kingdom Metazoa; phylum Chordata; class Amphibia; order Anura; family Pelodytidae; genus Pelodytes; species Pelodytes ibericus. The sequence continues at coordinate 71,915,144 of CM069867.1, forward strand.
GAATTGTAACCGATGATTTTTTTCTTCAATAAAAATGAACCTTTTATAATTGACAGTGCTTGAAAAAAAAAAAAAAATGGCTGGCCGAGCTCACTGGGAGTTGCAGTCCATTATGGCATGTAACTAGTTATGCAGGTACAGCCTATTTTAAAATAGATCAGTTATACTAATTGGTTTATATTTTGCCAATTAAATAAATCTGTTTTATGGCTCAGCTGATTACATGTATTTAAATATGACCGAATTACATTTATTTTTTCTCCAAAATCAATTAAACCTTGTAAATGCGTCACTCTTACAGGGTTAATGCACAGAAATAACTGTCTGCCTATTAATTGGGAGGAAATACAGATTTCTAAGTAGTATTTATTTCCCCCAGGGAGGAAAGAGTTAATGACAGGGTGGATTACCAGTTTTTTGGTTACCTGTGATACATTGTATTTGCCTGAAATAAATCCGCAGTTAGACCCAATGAGCTACAAATCTCTGTCTTTATTATAAACTTTGGTTGATGTTAGACAGTGCTAATTCTGATGGATAATATTTATTATTTATTACTGATCATTACCTATAAACAAAACCAAGGATTGATCTCTTTGTATTCAGTGCATAGTAATCTGAGCTGGACTGAATATAAACACAAGGTGACACATGATCATTTATAATAGATCTGCCTTATTAAAAGTGGATTCAAATGATCATTTATAATAGATCTGCCTTATTAAAAGTGGATTCAAATGATCATTTATAATAGATCTGCCTTATTAAAAGTGGATTCAAATGATCATTTATAATAGATCTGCCTTATTAAAAGTGGATTCAAATGATCATTTATAACAGATCTGCCTTATTAAAAGTAATATTGATCAGTAATCATATTTTTTATCATAGCCTGTTATTATTGACATTTTTGTTTCATTTGAAAAAAACTGTCAAACTCTGGCTCTTGATTTTGCTTGTTCTAGTTTAGGGGATTTGTCATATGTTTTACCTCTGCAAAGCTCCACCTTAGGTCTTCTCATGCCTTGTATGGACATTCTCTATATACTCTCCCAATCTTGGATCCTGCTCGTCCTGAAGCTGTCTGAGTGTATCAGCTTTGCTAGATTGGGTGGATTAATCTACTTTGATTTAAAAAAAAGAAAAATGTTGCTGACATTACCAGTCTGAGCCAAGTCATGCTAGTTACCAGCATCCACCTGACATCTCCTCTATGATTGGCTTCCCTTTCTGTGAAGTATTTCTGACTTAAAGGGACTCTGTCACCTAAACATTGTATCTATTGTGAATGTAGAGAATATATAATAATAAAAATGACCTATACATTGTGATAGCAGCATTGCAAGCAAATGCAGAAAATAAGAGAAATATATACAGTATTTTGAATGTCTGCAATTTCTTCTGTGTATGACATCACATGTGGCTTTATATGCAAATTAACTAATTTACAATGCATATCAAGCCATCAGGTGATGTCATAAGCGGGAGTCACCACAGATTTGCATGTTTTATGCAATTCTAGTAACACAATGTATAGATTATGTTTTATATATGTTGTATTCTCCACATTTACAGTATGCATGGCGAACTCTGTTCTTCTAGCAGGAGAAACTCACCAGACCCTGCACAATGTATAGAATATATAGAAGAGCTCAGCTGGCCATGTATAATGCAGAGTTACATCTTTACACACTGTCACTTTATAACAATGCATTATACAGGACCAACTCTGTTCTTCTAGCAGGAGAAACTCACCAGACCCTGCACAATGTATAGAGCAATATATAGAAGAGCTCAGCTGGCCCTGCACAATGTATAGAAGAATATATAGAAGAGCTCAGCTGGCCATGGATAATGCAGAGTTACATCTTTACACACTGTCACTTTATAACAATGCATTATACAGGGCCAGGTCTGTTCTTCTAGCAGGAGAAACTCACCAGACCCTGCCAGTGGCGTCCCGAGGGGGGGGCGGGGGGGGCGGCCCGCCCCGGGTGCCACTGACTAGGGGGGTGCCACCGGTGCTGCCGGCACCCCCCACGCTGCTTACCTTTTTTTTTTTTTTCAGGCGGCCGAATCCTCTGGATGCGGCCGCCGGGTGGAAAAAAAAAAAAAAAAAAATCACAGCGACCGGATGTGACGATATGTCACATCCGGCGACTGTGTTTCCCTCCTCCGTGCAGGAGGGAGAAGAGAAGACTGCACGGAGGAGTCGTCCGTCCGGGAGAAGCAGCGATTTGGTAAGTGATGGGTGGGGGGGGGGGGGGGGGGGGGCTGGCACTATATTACTGGGTTCTGGCTGGCACTATATTACGGGGCTCTGGCTGGCACTATGTTACTGGGTTCTGACTGGCACTATATTACTGGGTTCTGACTGGCACTATATTACTGGGCTCTGACTGGCACTATATTACTGGGCTCTGACTGGCACTATATTACTGGGCTCTGACTGGCACTATATTACTGGGTTCTGACTAGCACTATATTACTGGGCTCTGGCTGGCACTATATTACTGGGTTCTGGCTGGCACTATATTACTGGGTTCTGGCTGGCACAATATTACTGGGCATCTGGCTGGCACAATATTACTGGGCATCTGGCTGGCACTATATTACTGTGTTCTGACTGGCACAATATTACTGGGCTCTGACTGGCATAATATTACTCGGTTATCAATGGGACTATATTACTGGGTTCTGACTAGCACTATATTACTGGGCTCTGGCAGGCACTATATTACTGGGTTCTGGCTGGCACTATATTACTGGGTTCTGGCTGGCACAATATTACTGGGCTCTGGCTGGCACTATATTACTGGGTTCTGACTGGCACAATATTACTGGGCTCTGACTGGCATAATATTACTGGGTTCTGACTGGCACTATATTACTGGGTTCTGGCTGGCACTATATTACTGGGTTCTGGCTGGCGCTATATTACTGGTATCTGACTGGCACTATATTACTGGGCTCTGGCTGGCACTATATTACTGGGCTCTGGCTGGCACTATATTACTGGGTTCTGGCTGGCACTATATTACTGGGTTCTGACTGGCGCTATATTACTGGGTTCTGGCTGGCACTATATTACTGGGTATCTGAGTGGCACACTATTACTGGGCTCTGACTGGCACACTTACTGGGCTCTGACTGGCACACTATTACTGGGCTCTGACTGGCACTATATTACTGGGTATCTGATTGGCACTATATTACTGGGTTCTGGCTGGCACTATATTACTGGGTTCTGACTGGCACTATATTACTGGGTTCTGGCTGGCACTATATTACTGGGTTCTGACTGGCACAATATTACTGGGCTCTGGCTGGCACTATATTACTGGGTTCTGACTGGCACAATATTACTGGGCTCTGGCTGGCACTATATTACTGGGTTCTGGCTGGCACTATATTACTGGGCTCTGGCTGGCACTATATTACTGGGTTCTGACTGGCACAATATTACTGGGCTCTGGCTGGCACTATATTACTGGGCTCTGGCTGGCACTATATTACTGGGTTCTGGCTGGCACAATATTACTGGGCTCTGGCTGGCACTATATTACTGGGTTCTGGCTGGCACTATATTACTGGGTTCTGACTGGCACAATATTACTGGGCTCTGGCTGGCACTATATTACTGGGTTCTGGCTGGCACTATATTACTGGGTTCTGGCTGGCACTATATTACTGGGCTCTGGCTGGCACTAGATTACTGGGTTCTGACTGGCACAATATTACTGGGCTCTGGCTGGCACTAGATTACTGGGTTCTGGCTGGCACTATATTACTGGGTTCTGGCTGGCACTATATTACTGGGCTCTGACTGGCACACTATTACTGGGCTCTGACTGGCACACTATTACTGGGCTCTGACTGGCACACTTACTGGGCTCTGGCTGGCACTATATTACTGGGTTCTGGCTGGCACTATATTACTGGGTTCTGGCTGGCACTATATTACTGGGCTCTGGCTGGCACTATATTACTGGGTTCTGGCTGGCACTATATTACTGGGCTCTGGCTGGCACTATATTACTGGGTTCTGGCTGGCACTATATTACTGGGTTCTGAGTGGCACTATATTACTGGGCTCTGGCTGGCACTATATTACTGGGCTCTGACTGTTACAATATTCCTGGTATCTGACTGGCACACTATTACTGGGCTCTGACTGGCACACTATTACTGGGCACTGACTGGCACAATATTCCTGGGCACTGACTGGCACAAAATTACTTGGCATCTGACTGGCATAATATTCATGGGCACTGACTGGCACAATATTACTGGGCATTTGACTGGCACACTATTTCTGGGCTCTGGCTGGCACTATATTACTGGGCTCTGACTGTTACAATATTCCTGGTATCTGACTGGCACACTATTACTGGGCTCTGACTGGCACACTATTACTGGGCACTGACTGGCACAATATTCCTGGGCACTGACTGGCACAAAATTACTTGGCATCTGACTGGCATAATATTCATGGGCACTGACTGGCACAATATTACTGGGCATTTGACTGGCACACTATTCCTGGGCTCTGAGTGGCACACTATTACTGGGCACTGACTGACACAATATTCCTGGGCACTGACTGGCACTATATTACTGGGCTCTGACTGTTACAATATTCCTGGTATCTGACTGGCACACTATTACTGGGCTCTGACTGGCACACTATTACTGGGCACTGACTGGCACAATATTCCTGGGCATCTGACTGGCATAATATTCCTGGGCACTGACTGGCACAAAATTACTTGGCATCTGACTGGCATAATATTCATGGGCACTGATTGGCACAATCTTACTGGGCATCTGACTGGCACAATATTCCTGGGCTCTGAGTGGCACACTATTACTGGGCACTGACTGGCACACTATTACTGGGCACTGACTGGCACTATATTACTGGGCTCTGACTAGCACAAACAATAATACTGGCTCTGACTGGCACAATATTACTGGGTTCTGAGTGGCACACTATTACTGGGCTCTGACTGGCACATTACTGGGTTCTGAGTGGCACTATATAACTGGGCTCTGACTGGCACGCTATTACTGGGCTCTGAGTGGCACACTATTACTGGGCTCTGACTGGCACTATATTACTGCGTTCTGAGTGGCACTATATTACTGGGCTCTGAGTGGCACACTATTACTGGGCTCTGACTGGCACACTTACTGGGCTCTGAGTGGCACACTATTACTGGGCTCTGACTGGCACAATATTACTGGTATCTGACTGGCACAATATTACTGGTATCTGACTGGCACACTATTCCTGGTAACTATAATTGTACAATTTTCAAACATTGAAAAAATTGTGGGTGTTTTCTTGCATTTTTATTGTGGGGGGGGGGGGGGGGGTGCCACACTCGGGGTCCGCCCCGGGTGCCAAATGCTCTAGGTACGCCCCTGGACCCTGCACAATGTATAGAAGAATATATAGAAGAGCTCAGCTGGCCATGGATAATGCAGAGTTACATCTTTACACACTGTCACTATATAACAATGCATTATACAGGGCCAACTCTGTTCTTCTAGCAGGAGAAACTCACCAAACCCTGCACAATGTATAGAAGAATATATAGAAGAGCTCAGCTGGTCATGGATAATGCAGAGTTACATCTTTACACACTGTCACTTTATAACAATGCATTATACAGGGCCAACTCTGTTCTTCTAGCAGGAGAAACTCACCAGACCCTGCACAATGTATAGAAAAATATATAGAAGAGCTCAGCTGGCCATGGATAATGCAGAGTTACATCTTTACACACTGTCACTTTATAACAATGCATTATACAGGGCCAACTCTGTTCTTCTAGCAGGAGAAACTCACCAGACCCTGCACAATGTATAGAATAATATATAGAAGAGCTCAGCTGGCCATGGATAATGCAGAGTTACATCTTTACACACTGTCACTATATAACAATGCATTATACAGGACCAACTCTGTTCTTCTAGAAGGAGAAACTCACCACACCCTGCACAATGTATAGAAGAATATATAGAAGAGCTCAGCTGGCCATGGATAATGCAGAGTTACATCTTTACACACTGTCACTTTATGATTTATGGGTCTACTCAATAAAGTGAGAACTGCAGGGAATTGAGACTGTGTGAAATTCCCATCTCAGTTCCTTGCAATTCTCTCTTTACTGAATTGATCCTATACTAGGTATATACTATACATAGGTCCATTACAGGTGAATAGTTCACAAGTCCGTAATCTGTTTGAGTGACCACTGCATTCTGCAATTTTATTTGTATTCTTTCAATAAAGCGTTTCTATTTGAAATGTCTTCACTTGATGCAATCTTTCAATTAAACAGAATTTTATTTTTATATTTAAACGTGTCCTTTCAAATCTTTTTAGCAACATTTTATAATAGCTCCCACTGCTAACACTTGTCGCTACAGGTTTTGTAATAAAGTAGTATTATCGGCGTGAATGCTGACTCTCTAACTCTCCGAGGCCCATCTCTCTCTCGCTCGATGAGTTGATGTCAAATCATTCTCATAACCTTTCCCGAACAAGCCAGGCCTTGTTTCTCTCTTTAATCAGCAGATTCAACTTGAAAAACGGTTATCATTTAGCAGGAAGACAAACAAAAACGAGCATTTTTTGTTAATGATTGGAAGAATTGCACCCATTTCAGTGTGACACAGGGTGATCAGTCTTATGTTTTATGTACTTGTCTTTTAGCCATTGAGTTTGTTGGCCTTTCATATGCCAAACTCTAACCCAATATGCTATCGATTTCCTTTGTACCATGTACTTTGACTTTTTAAACAACACTTACCTCTGCAAGTTAAACATATTATTCTTGTAACAGTAGTTTAGTTTGCATCAATACACAAATACTGTGTCTGAGGATCAAGGTTTGGAAGCGAGGGAAGATGCTTGTTTTTCACATGTCATAGAGCTCTTCTTCTTTTAGCTCTTGGGGAAAATGTACGCAAAAGATAGTTATAAATTGATACAAATGTTAAAATGATTGCAGATATTTATTGCCCTTCTTTTCTGCCCAGGGGAAGACATTCTCTGTGCACCTCGATGGCAGATTCCTGTTCTGGAATTTCACAAGTGGTCTGAAAACGATTCACCTGAAACACCTACAATTACCCCACTGTCTTACCTCCCAATCTCTGACCCCGGAGCTTGGGTAGTTTGAGCAGTAGTGTGGCCATTCAAACTGGTAGAGCACAATATGTATGTATGTCCGGGACACAATTAGGATTGCCACCTTTTCTTCAGAAAAATACTGGCCTTGGTACTGTCTCAATACACTTAGCATTGGCCTTATGCCAATTTTTAACCGGCCTGCCGGTAAAATACCGGCCAGGTTGCAACCCTAGACACATTGAGGAATTGCATCCTCAAATCCTGCTGTACTGTCAAGCTCTACCTCAGTCCTTAAAGGCAGGACAGAGGTAGAGCTTGGCAGGGTATCAGAATTTAGGAGCTCAGAATGGGTGGGGCGACACGTCATTATATGGCTCCCGCCAGCATCATAGAATGCTTCCTTCTACCCTCCCAGCATCTCATCCCCCCATAAACCACCGCATTCCCCCCCCCCTTTCACTTTGCCCTTGAAGGGGAAATACGGTGCTGCTGTTGCCTGGTGGTCCCGTGGGTAGCAGGGTCTGTGTGTTCCACAAGCAGCAAAATAGTTGTTATACGCACGCCTTCAATGAATCAAAGGGGGTTATTTCAGAGGCTCTGGAAGCGTTTGACCGCATGAAGAGGATTCTGGGGTCTGTACAGTATTCGTGGACCCCTGCTACCAAGTGCGCTGTCCTGCGAGGTTCCAAGGCGTTTGTTCCGGTGATCAGACTAATATAACATTTCTCAGGCCGCTCTGTCGCTCTATGAATTTCGCCCGAGGTTCCGTGGGTTTTTGGCTGTCGAGGGGTAACCATCAGTGATCAATAATATATTGGAAAATTGTGATAATTTCTCCCCGAACCTGGCTGCCTCCATTTGCAAACAGCCTGGTCTCAGCAGAGCTGAGAGCTTTGCACACTCAGGCAGAAAGATAACATTATGGTGGAAATCATTTTTTAAACACGTTGTAATAAATGTAATTGGATGACAAACAGAGATTTCATGCAGATGGTCGCCTCCCAGGGGTGATTTACCTTAGCTGCTGGTGGAATCTGCATTACAGGATACTTTCCATTATTTGCAAATCACACCGGACCAATTGACTACATCATTTTAAGAGAATGGGCTCCGGGTGATGGAATAGGATCTCAGAAACCGTTTCTTGGACAACTGCTCCCACTAATGACCCTGATAGATAGGGTAACTGCAGAGAGCTGATAGCTGCTGCCTGAGGCTGTTGATTGTTTAATTGAATGTAAATTTTGAAGCTTTGCTGGTTAATCATCTCATCTCCCCAGGTTCTTTTCAAATCAATAAACTAACATTCAGACTCGGAGGCTGCGCTATCTGGGGATATTGTTCTTAGAATTAGGAAGAATACATTTAATGCGGGCACAGTAAATATTTGATTAAGTTTTACAAGTCCCATTAGGTTTAGTATGACTGACCCCCCCCCCCCCCCACATTAGCAGCTAGGATGTGAGTAATGCTGCCCTGCGAGATGTGTGATTGATAAACAGTTCCTATTGGATCCATGCCCTCATTAATTGGTCCCCTCTGCAAAGGGAGCAGGTAACAGTTATATGTGTCCAGCAAAAAACAGGCTGATCTGACAACCCTAACTATACAGCTAGTTCAGTGGCTACCAAGCCAGTCCTCATGCACCTCCACACCCCATTACAGTCCAGAAATTAGGGATTATATTAATGATATGTACAGGCTCCTGTGTAATATATGTATGCACACACTGCAAGTATAGTTATCATTCACCTGGTATTATTATACGTCTGCTCTGTACAGACTCCTGTGTAATATATATGTATGCACACATTGCAAGTATAGTTATCATTCACCTGGTATTATTATATGTCTGCTCTGTACAGACTCCTGTGTAATATATGTATGCACACACTGCAAGTATAGTTATCATTCACCTGGTATTATTATATGTGTGCTCTGTACAGGCTCCTGTGTAATATATGTATGCACACACTGCAAGTATAGTTATCATTCACCTGGTATTATTATATGTGTGCTCTGTACAGGCTCCTGTGTAATATATGTATGCACACACTGCAAGTATAGTTATCATTCACCTGGTATTATTATATGTCTGCTCTGTACAGACTCCTGTGTAATATATGTATGCACACACTGCAAGTATAGTTATCATTCACCTGGTATTATTATATGTGTGCTCTGTACAGGCTCCTGTGTAATATATGTATGCACACACTGCAAGTATAGTTATCATTCACCTGGTATTATTATATGTCTGCTCTGTACAGACTCCTGTGTAATATATGTATGCACACACTGCAAGTATAGTTATCATTCACCTGGTATTATTATATGTGTGCTCTGTACAGGCTCCTGTGTAATATATGTATGCACACACTGCAAGTATAGTTATCATTCACCTGGTATTATTATATGTGTGCTCTGTACAGACTCCTGTGTAATATATGTATGCACACACTGCAAGTATAGTTATCATTCACCTGGTATTATTATATGTGTGCTCTGTACAGACTCCTGTGTAATATATGTATGCACACATTGCAAGTATAGTTATCATTCACCTGGTGACAGGTAAAATCCTGTCACAGAGTGGCAAAATCCTGGCATAGAGTGGCAAAATCCTGGCATATTGTGGGGCACAATCCTGGCATAGAGTGGAAAAATCCTGGCATATTGAGGGGCAAAATCCTGGCAGATTGAGTGGCACAATCCTGGCAGATTGAGTGGCACAATCCTGGCATAGAGTGGCAAAATCCTGGCATATTGAGGGGCAAAATCCTGGCATATTGTATGGCTTAATCCTGGAATATTGAGGGGCTAAATCCTGGCATAGTGAGGGGGTAAATCCTGACATATTAAGGGGCTAAATCCTGGCATATTAAATGGCTAAATCCTGGCATATTGAGTGGCAAAATTCTGGCATATTGAATGGCTAAATCACAGTGCATCCGGTGCTGTGAGGAAGAACAAAGTGCCAATCTTCTAGCACAACGTGGTCTGTGAGACTACTTTCAACATTGAGCACCTTTCCTTCTGGCTGAGTGTTTCTGTTAGTGTGTGATTGTGTGCTTTCTGAGTGTGTCTGTGAGTCAGTGTGTGCTGGCTGAGTGTGATTGTGTGCTGACTGAGTGTGTCTGTGAGTCAGTGTGTGCTGGCTGAGTGTATCTGTGAGTGTGTGCTGGCTGAGTGTGATTGTGTGCTGACTAAGTGTGTCTGTGAGTCAGTGTGTGCTCACTGAGTGTGTCTATGAATGACTGTGTGATATGTGTTAGTGTTCACATTTAGGACACAGCAATAACAATGTGAGTTAGTGGGCCACACACTTCTTATCTATACCAAATGTTTATAGATGTTTGTAGAATAATTATGAGAAATACAATTCTAGGAGCTGTTCATTTCTAGAAGCTGGGATTTGAATCTTATCTTGAAATATGCTATTTCTACAGTTCATTTTTATTATCACTTGCATATATTTTATTTAATAATGTGTGTCCGTGAGGGCCTCATGTTCGACTTTCGCCTAAGGCCTCACAAAGTCTAGAGCCGCCTCTGGCACAATTCATTAGTCTTGGCAGATCCTATGAGATGGCAGTATGTAGGATATTTTTACACACAGACACCATCCAATTCATTACTAATGGCAGGTGTTATAAGCTCTCCACCCTGATTAATGAATTGGATTGTGTGTGTGTATCCATCCTACATACTGCCGGGCTGCACTTTGCATGCTCTTTCTGCAGCATGTGGAACAAATATGTGTCATGAAATGGATTTGAAGATCCACTGTGACGGTGGTTCTTGGAGGGGCTTGGCAGCCAGAAGACTCCCTGTGGACTATGGACCCTGTCTGTAAAAATGACCAATGTTAACAACTATTCTATGGACTGCAGTTTAGCATGAACTCATCACTGTCTAATTCAGGGAGTTGATACCCCAGGACTGTACTGAGTACGATGATTCTACAATCTTTATTTACCCAATTAATGTATGTGATCCACCTGGGGTATCTCTCAATTAGCCTCTCCTTTCTACACCCAGGTACAGGGAAATCAGACCAAACTAATAATAATAATAAAAAAGACAGGTGTCTCAGAGCTGAATATTACAGGCTATAAAATCATCAAACAATTAGTCTGTAATCATATCAGACGTGTAAGTGAAGAAACTGACTAATCACATCTTCCTCGCTCTTATCACACTATTTATAGAAGGTTTGAAGGATATGATCCGTTCCCCGGGAGTGCATTTATCTGTAAACAAGTGTGGCTGTTAAGAGGTACAAATTGCAGATGGGGGGGTGTAGCGTGACCCCTCTGTTTGCCATACATTTAAAACGTTTAGTGCTGCTCTTTCCTGAGCATTAATTATGCCTGGCCAGTGAGCTGTGTAATCAGGCCCTTTTAGCACACGGAAAGTCTGTGTTTGGACTGAGTCCCACTCTAATGCATAGCTAAATATTTGAGTGTATTGCACACTCTTAAATTAGGAGGTGTTTGTCATCTTTTTGAAAATTACTTGTCTTATGCCTCATTTAATTAAGCAGATAAGAAGGACAGATAAGTAAACCATTTTGTATCGTCATTAACCGTGATCATATTCTCATGGGCTTTGAATTAGACACTGGAGCGTTTATTTATTTATTTATTTTTGTACAAAGAGATCATTTGCCTGAAACCCAAGCCTTTTAAAACTAAAAGCCAACCGAATTAGAGAATTTTTCCAACTCTGCAGCTTTGGCTTTAAGTTTGAAATTCCCTTGTAAATTCCCTGCAGTTGTCTCTTTCATTAATAAAGCCCACCACATGTTGCAGAGCTTACACCTCTTTTATACCCAGCTCTGCAGACTGGCGGGGGTCAACATAGCTTGACCACTCTGTTAAAGTGAGATTAACAAAAAGTTGAAGGAATCCAGAGAAATCCAGAGGACACCTTTTATAAATTAAAGGGACCCCCGTCTCCTGCAGATGGTCCCTGTTGGCGGGAGGGGCGCCAAACACTACAGAGAACCCCACTGTTTAGGTATCAGAACATTCAAGAAGATCCCTACAGTGTCCTACTGGGCCCAAGGAAAGTTTTGGAAGTACAGCCAGGTACTATAAGAGGGAACCCACCTCTGGACTACTGGCAGGACCCTCTAGTAGTCAATACCCACTGGTCCTGATTCTAAATCTTTTCCACCACTCTTCTCCAACTCCATGTTTTTGTACACTGGGCAGCTGTCAAGCCGGTAGTTTACCAGCAGGTTGGTAACGTGTTTTGCTTCTAACCAATTACAATTCTATGGGATCAATTGCAAAGTCGGTATTATTATTATTCAATTAAAAATGGATGAACTCCTATAGCTAACTTGTCAATTCCCCACCGTCTACTGCTCTGCAAACTCATTGATGCGTTCCAGAACTTTATTCTTCATTCACGGAGCTCTGTTAGAGAGCAATTTTCTGCCCACTTTATTCTTGCCACGTTGAATTGTGACGAAACTGCCGACGTTGACCTGTGGTTACAGGAGGTGCCAGAGTGGAGGGGTTTTGAAGCCAAGAAAAGCACGTAATATTCCTTGGATCCTCGGACGTGTTACCACTTGGGATAATAACTGATAATAACTTCGATGATAGACGGTGATATTCATTACTGTACACGGCCTGGGATGACTACCAGTGTCTAGCAGTTAGATGACCATCCCAGCCTATTTACACACTCTCAGGGAAGATACTCGACCTTTACGCCCAACAGTTTAGCCAGAGAACCAGTGTACGAAACACCTAATCAATACAGGTCCTTGTGCCACCCGTCAATCACTGGTATTACACAAGCATCTAATACACAGTAGCCAGAGAGTCTTAAGGAGGCCGGTAGACATCCAATGAAGACAGGTAAACATTCCCTTTCACTAATTTATCTACTTAACTCAACGTAATGGCCTAAGGTTATCCAAGGTCAACAACCAGTAAACCAGCATTCCTCTGTTGTTTGACTGTTAAAGCACATTAACGAGTGGCTATCAAAATGTTTTGATTAATCACTTTAATATGTTTTCTTTCTTTTACGTCCTCCTCTGCGCCATATTAAGGCTTTAATCTGACCAACCTGCACAGCGACAGTTTCTAGTTAATTATCTTCCTCCACCGACAATGAAAATCCATAAAAAGCCACTGTACCTGAGCACTTGACCATCGCCAACTAATCATTAACGCAATGCTTTGCTCGCGATGTTGGGACTTCTGTCCATTATCCTGTACAAATCAAAGTGGAAGGGGTGATACTATCGGAGCGATTGTTTGAAGTCGATTGTCTTTTATTGATTCAGGAAAATTCAGCTCGGCTTAGTCATCTCATCAGTATGTTAATGTATTTCTGCCATTACTTCAAAAAAAAATAAAATAATGTGTGTTGCAGTTTTGTGTTTTGTTTTCTTTCCACAAAAAAAGATCAAACACTGTCTAAACTGTGAAGGTGGAGAGTAACTAATTATCAGAAATGATCTATACAATGTGTTAGCAGAAGTAAATGCATGAATTAAAGGCACAGTCTAGTCCCCAAACGCACGTTGGTGCAAGATGAAGATTACTGCTTGTATAGTGCACAGACTTTTATCCCTGTGGCATTCTGTATAAATTAGATTTCAACATAATTGACTCCAGCCCTCCCCAGTGATTATTCTGCATGTTTACTGCAGGTGCTGCAGCACTGATTATATAGACACTGAGGATATAAAGTTTTGTTTCATTTAGTCACTTCCTGTGTTGCTGGATAATAATGCACTGTGTAGAGTTTAATAGTCTTCCTCTTGTACACAGTAGGGTATCTTAACAGTGTAATACATTGTCTGATGAAATCACTAGAGAGACAGAAAATTCCATTCATTTGAATAAAATTATTCCCATTGGTTCCTGCAGCAAAAAAAAATAAAAAAGGAAACTGACTTTTACTCAGCTAGTGTGGGCAATCCCTCTAACTGTACATTTTTTTTTTAATATTTCAAGCAATCACACATTCATATGCATTAATATTTGGAAGATGTATTTTGGGCACCAGACAGACCGTTTAAGAGAAATAGTGTTCAAATGTGTATTGTCGTCTGTTGATGACATCAGCTGTTGCATGATAGGAACTACTTTTCATGGGAAATAATACAAATAAAGTACCTGATTGCGCACTCTTTGCTCTGTATAGCTCTATCAGGACGCGGACATGTTGTTTAGAATCTTTGCTCTTTTAGCTCTATCAGGGGGCGGACATGTTGTTTAGAATCTTTGCTCTGTATAGCTCTATCAGGAGGTGGACATGTTGTTTAGAATCTTTGCTCTGTATAGCTCTATCAGGGGGCAGACATGTTGTTTAGAATCTTTGCTCTGTATAGCTCTATCAGGGGGCGGACATGTTGTTTAGAATCTTTGCTCTGTATAGCTCTATCAGGAGGCAGGCATGTTGTTTAGAATCTTTGCTCTGTATAGCTCTATCAGGGGGCGGACATATTGTTTAGAATCTTTGCTCTGTATAGCTCAATCAGGGGGCGGACATGTTGTTTAGAATCTTTGCTCTGTATAGCTCTATCAGGGGGCGGACATGTTGTTTAGAATCTTTGCTCTGTATAGCTCTATCAGGAGGTGGACATGTTGTTTAGAATCTTTGCTCTGTATAGCTCTATCAGGGGGCGGACATGTTGTTTAGAATCTTTGCTCTTATATCAGAGAAGGAAGATTTGACCTGTGTGACCTAAGATGTCCGCCTCCTCATTTATCTACACACAGCAAAGAGGGCTCAATAAGTAAATAATATCTTATTTGTATTTTTTCATTAAAGCATTTCTATTTCTATTTTAAATGCCTATAGCTGAAGCAATCTTCTATTTAAAGTTAATATTTGTTGTTCTTCAAACTGTTGGCACTTTGTTAATAATTAATAATAATACAGATTAGAAGATTAAGCTTCACAGAGTCAAACCGTTTAGAATCAGGACCAGCCGGTATTGACACATTGATGGGCTGTGCATCACGTGACCTGATCAAAGAGAACTGGGAGGAGTTAAAGAAACTGAAGTTTGCCAAGTAGCATCCAATCAGAAGCCTCTATAGATCATATCCAAGAACCTACAACGCATTTCACCCATGCCTAACTATAAATGGAAAAACACAACCTCGTGTAATCCCATCATACATGACTAATGTAAGGTGAGAATAATGGGCCACTCACAGCCACAGGTAGTACATTGATCCTTGAGAACCACAGTGTTGATAAATCATGACTTCTGCGTAGAAAAGAAGAGAGAGGGGGGAACCCATTGTGCAGCACTGCCAGTAAAATGGCTGAGCCCCGCAATACAAAAACACTTACAAAATCTAAGTAATAGGTAGGCACGTAACTGAGGTAAGTCTGAAAATGAAGCAGTCCTACATTTTCAGAAAGCCTCTCAACGCGTTTCGCCACTCCAACAGGTGGGTTCCTCAGGGGAAATCGTCTGAGAACACATCGGGGTGAGAAGACGTTTATTATTACACTTTGTTGTGCTTTTTTCATATTTATTAGCTCTGTCTGTATTAGACCTGACTTTTCTGTTGGAAGGCAGCGTTTTCCTTTTAAGATTTTATATTTATTACCCTAATTGTATTTTCATGCATCTCTTAGGATCCCAACACTTTCAATGCACCCCTGTGAAAAACATTTTCCAAAAAGCATCCCTAATTAAAAAGGAGATAATGGTCAACATAGTTCCGGAGGCTGAACCAATGGCTCCCGATTCAAAAAAAAAAGTAACTTATAGACCCCGTCTCTTTCTTAGGATAAATCCGTGAAATAACCAACATTCCTGTTACTTTAAAAATGGATTCCACAAGTGAAGTATCCAAAATGACCCAAAAATGTGAAAAAAAAAAATGGTCAAGGAGAATAAGGAATTTAGCAAACATTTTGGGCAAAGAGACCTTGGTCAGCAAATGATGTTCCTGTTTTTTAGTTTTTTTACAAAAACTTTTTAAAGTGGTGTATTATTAAATTAGAGAGAACAAGATATTTCGGTCATCCACAAACTGCTCCGAAAGAGGAACCGTTTTCCTTTATGATAAAGCTTTCTATATGTCATCTGTGGGTTAAAGAAGGATTAAACAAGGACACATGTAGCACAACGCGTTTCGCCATGACTGTAGAGATTTCTTCAAGTTTCATGGTTACAACCAACGTTTTCTTGTACTGCACATTAGCCCAGGAGCTGACGGAGCTGGACGTTACAGAAGAATACAATGCGTTGTTCATAATCTTCTCCCCCCTAGGAGCCTTTCTCAAACCTCTCTGGATGTTACCTCAATGTTCTCCTATCCTTACCTTTTAGATGGTAGGGATTTTGGGATTTGGATTGGAGACCAGCTGGGCAGTAAGCAGGTAAATGATAAAATGCTTGGCAATTCACTAAATGGAGGTCCTCGGACCAGCAGGAGAGAAGTTCCCCTTAAACAGGCTTTTGGTGCAGGAAAGCCAGCAGTTAATTAAGCAGGAACAAGGACAGACTACTTTGTACCCTTTCTAAGGCTGATGGGATATGTTTTACTTTCTCATGATGGTAAATGTACTGAGTCATCAGAATAAACATCACAGTCCAAGCTGTGGTTTGGTGGAAAATGCCAACTATTTGTTATATTTCCTCAGTATGTAATGGGGTTTTATATGGACCTCTGCCCCCTAACCTTCCCACATGGCCTTAGGACACAAGCTTACAATCTAGAGGGAATGGGGGACAGGTGATACACAAGGGATAGAGAGGGTCCTGCTCACAGAACTTACCATCTAGAGGGAATGGGGGACAGGTGATACACAAGGTATAGAGAGGATCCTGCTCACAGAGCTTACAATCTAGAGGGAATGGGGGACACATGATACACAAGGTATAGAGAGGATCCTGCTCACAGGGCTTACAATCTAGAGGGAATGGGGGACAGGTGATACACAAGGTATAGAGAGGGTCCTGCTCACAGAGCTTACAATCTAGAGGGAATGGGGGACAGGTGATACACAATGTATAGAGAGGATCCTGCTCACAGAGCTTACAATCTAGAGGGAATGGGGGACAGGTGATATACAAGGTATAGAGAGGATCCTGCTCACAGAGCTTACAATCTAGAGGGAATGGGGGACAGGTGATACACAAGGTATAGAGAGGATCCTGCTCACAGAGCTTACAATCTAGAGGGAATGGGGGACAGGTGATACACAAGGTATAGAGAGGATCCTGCTCACAGAGCTTACAATCTAGAGGGAATGGGGGACAGGTGATACACAAGGTACAGAGAGGATCCTGCTCACAGAGCTTACAATCTAGAGGGAATGGGGGACAGGTGATATACAAGGTATAGAGAGGATCCTGCTCACAGAGCTTACAATCTAGAGGGAATGGGGGACAGGTGATACACAAGGTATAGAGAGGATCCTGCTCACAGAGCTTACAATCTAGAGGGAATGGGGGACACAATACACATAAAGTGAGTGAAAAGGCAGGTGGAAAATAAAAAAAATAATTGGTGAGGTGGAAGGCATTGGGAGAATGTCTGACCATAGGTAACAACATGAGTGTAGGGGGGTGAATTGTAAGCCCTATAGAATGCAGTGAGTATAGTGAGTGAGACGTATCATACTACTAATAGTTGTGTACAGAGGGTGAAGGTTAGTTTATTCTTCTCACAAGAATGACAGAAGGATCCCCCCATAAGGATAGCACTTAATACTGGCGCTGTACCATGTGCGACTATATGTAACGCAAGTGACGCAGAGTCGTGACAAATATCGGACGCCTGCGCTGTGTGCGTCAGTATATAACGCCCGGGGGCAATACATGTATAAATGAATTATCAGCCCCTTCTGAGCTTTGGATCAGGTTCTTTTCATGAAAAAAAAACCCGGAAAAAGATCAACTGTGAATATGTTTGTAGCGTGAAAAAAAAAAAGAGACAAAATCTCAAGTTAAATGTAAAAAAAATAAATAAAAATGGACTGTTTGGGGGATTTGAGCTAATTGTGGAACGATTTCAGGAAGTTATTATTATTACTATATTTCCCCACACAAGCTCTCCATAGTAAAGGGCACTGCGAGTAACGCCATTATGGTCTGCTTCCTGTCCAGCAATGCCCGAGTCTGAAATAACAAAGATGAAACAGAGGTTAACGCCCTTAATTACTGCCTGAATAACTGGCGAGAGGAAACCCTTTATAGAGAAATATTTGCAGGAAATAACACAGCCATAAATTACAAATATACCACAAAAAAAAAAAAATGCCAGCAGTTCGGTTCTGTTGAGAGGATTTAAAAAAAAAGTAAAAATAAAAGAAATACTAAGAATTTGGCAGGTTGAAAAGATTGCTCTCTAGTAGGAAAAAAACTTCCTTGGTGGCAACTGTCTTTTTTTTTACTGCAGTGGTGGAGGTGGATGGGACTGTTGACTCATCACTGACATCCTGCACATGTGCAGTGGGCATTAAAAAAAATTTTTTTTTTCGAATTTAACAATAACTAAAAATAAATCTTTCATATGCATTGATTTACAGTTATTCCAGACTGGGTCGGATTCTCACGCAGGTGACATCACTGACATCCTGCACATGTGGAGTGGGCATTCCCACGCCTTCGCTCAAAACCACCAAAAAGCAAAGTTTGCAAGTTTATCAAAAACTAAAAAGAAATCTTTAATAGGCAATGATTTATCCAGTTATTGCAGACTTGGTGGATCCTCAAGCAGGTGACATCACTGACATCCTGCACATGTGGAGTGGGCATACCCACGCATCTCTCAATATCACCGAAAGGGAAGTTTTTTTCAAGTTAACCAAGAACTCTTTATTTACACGGTTACTCCAGACTGGTCCGCTAATATGCTACTTTGTATTCCTTACAAAGAATCACGGATGGGGTAAACCTTTTAGTGTTGCTCGATTTCTTCTGTTAGACATCATAAAGTGCCTCTTCAAGTTGAATTGGTGACGCACAAAACTCTTCTTTGGTTACTGAATCACAACCAAACAAAAAACAAAATGAAAGCAGTTAACACTAAACAGTGAGCTGCGAGCAATGAACTGGAACCACAGGCGTTAAAAGCTCTGTTGGAATCGAATTTATATTCCTGGGCTATTAAAGGGACTCTGTCACTCTGTCACCAAACACTCTTTCCCGATCTGCAAAGTCTCAGGAGTTATAGAAAAGCACAATCTCCTTTATAACATAGTCACTTTGCAGTGCAGGAGTAATAATAAATAAATATAATACTGGATAAAACTTTTTTCATTTCATATATCTCCAAACATCAAGCCCATTGGTTGCCCTCACATCCTTTTCCACAGGCCCCCCTGGGTACCTAACACTTACCCCTAAATCTACCTATACGACTAACCGGACTAACACCAACTAAAAGGACTAACCAAAAAAAAAAAAATAGTGAAGAGCGTGTGCCCCTAGATCCACATCCTGAGCTGTCCTAAACGATTTTTTCTATCCAGTTTGACCACATCTCAACTTCCTCTCCTTTCAGATTGTATTGTTGAGTGATACCTCTCTCCATATTAAGTTGAAATATTACTTGGGCTTTAACAATTTCCCAATTAGGTAGATTTACGGATTTCCAATTTCTAGTGATTGTTTGTTTTGCAGCCAGAACAATATAGGATGTGATCAACCTGGTATCCGTATTAAACCCCCTAAATGTATTAAATGTGCCTGCGGAGTCTGCCTTTTGTGACATCATCTTGTGGCCTGATCTGCAAATAAACTACTTTCAGTGAGACATGTGTAATTTGCATACCAGGCCACCAGGTGATGTCATAAACACGAGACACCACAGACACGTAACTGATGTATTTGTATAGATCGTTTTTGATGCATGCGCGGTATAGACACTGTTTAAGTGATGGCGTCCTGATGGTTACAGTTCCCTTGTGAGTTCCCTGCAGTTCACTGTTTCAGTGCTGAAGCATTGCATTAGATTAGGATCGGATACTATTACACTGCTGCTGGTCAATGACATTGTTACAATTATTAATTTCGGGGGATTTTACATTTTTTGTTTCTCTGATAACCTGTCATTCCTTTATGGCAGAACAAGACCCTGCTACAGAAACAGTTTGTGCCCCCTCTCCACTAGGCCTTCATTTCCTTCGAACTTAAAGGGACTGTATCACCTAAACATTGTGTTTACTGTAAACATAGAAAATAATGACACATTTCCCACTGACAAGCAGTTCATAACGTTGCAGGTGATGTCATCAGCAGGTGATGTCATCAGCAGGTGATGTCATCAGCAGGAGACTCCATTTAAAACACGTTTTTTTTCTCCTATTTTTTTTTAAAATGTTCCAATGAGAATATGACTCGTGGAAGGGGGGGGGGGGCACTTGGCTGGCTGAGTAAATTCAATACACAATGGATGGAGAAAAAAGGCTAACTATGGCTGTGATCTGGGACTAGGATTACCACCTGGCTGGTATTTTATTGGCAGCATGCCAATTTTAAGTCTATGGAGGCAGTAGCAAGGCCGGTATTTTTTGCTAGAAAAACCCTATACAGGACAGAAAGTTACAGACCCCCCCCCCCCCCCCCCCGTTAAAGGGACAGGCAGGCCCTGGTGCCCTGATCCAGGGATGGGAGTCACAGAGCTGGTGGGTCTCCTGTTAGTTGGGGGCAGGATGCAGCTATTAATCTGGTGTCAATGCCTCTATAGCCGAAACGTCGGGTGACCTCAGTTTTTGTGCACAGTGTGTTCCTCCTGTTCTTTCTTTTTACTTCTGTATCTGGAGCGATTTTGTGCTGGTGCTATTTGTATATGTGAGTATCTACTGTTGTGCTTTTGTACTAGTGATGTCATTTATTACTTAGATTATATTTTTATACAGTTTTTCTCTAATAAACTTTTTGTAAACTTATGGCACTGTATGATTTATTTTATTAATTTTCTTTCTGTGTGCTCCTCCTGCCCTCTTTGTGTTGACAGATACACAGCCAGTTAAAGTAATACACAGCTGCTCTTACTCTAGTCCTGGGTCGGGAAGACCTACAGCTTGGCATCTGCCCCAAAGAGGAAGACACAGTGCCGTCCTCCAAAATACATCATGTGCAGATTGTGCAACCATGTGTTTAACGGATAATCCAACTATAAGAGCAACATTGCTTCATCAATCCCCCTCCCCACGCTAGGAAGCATCTTAGGTCCAGTGTCACTTATACATAGCCCAATACACAATCATATAGTATTACTTGATTTAGAAAGCACTGCAGGGCTGTATAAAGAGGATAAACAAAATCTAAAGGACTTTTATTCATGAAAGAGGGAATTGGGGTGGACATGTTGTTTAGAATATTTGCTCTGTATAGCTCTATCAGGGGACAGACATGTTGTTTAGAATCTTTCCTCTGTATAGCTCTATCAGGGGGCAGACATGTTGTTTAGAATCTTTGCTCTGTATAGCTCTATCAGGGGGTGGACATGTATTTAGAATCTTTGCTCTGTATAGCTCTATCAGGGGGCGGACATGTTTAGAATCTTTGCTCTGTATAGCTCTATCAGGGGGAAGACATGTTGTTTAGAATCTTTGCTCTGTATAGCTCTATCAGGGGGCAGACATGTTGTTTAGGATCTTTGTTCTGTATAGCTCTATCAGGGGGCAGACATGTTGTTTAGAATCTTTGCTCTGTAAAGCTCTATCAGGGGGCAGACATGTTGTCTTTGTTCTGTATAGCTCTATCAGGGGGCAGACATGTTGTTTAGAATCTTTGCTCTGTATAGCTCTACCAGGGGGCAGACATGTTGTTTAGAATCTTTGTTCTGTATAGCTCTATCAGGAGGCAGACATGTTGTTTAGAATCTGTGCTTTGTATAGGACTATCCGGGGGTGGACATGTTGTTTAGAATCTTTGCTTAGTATAGGTCTATAAGCGGGCAGACATGCTGTTTAAAATATTTGCTCTGTATAGTTCTATCAGGGGGCGGACATGTTATTTAGAATCTTTGCTCTGTATAGCTCTATCAGGGGCGGATATGTTATTTAGAATCTTGGGTCAGATGGATCAGATGCAGGGTTGCCCTTCAGCCAGTATTTTAATGGCAGGCTGGTAAAATTTGGCTTAATGCCAGTGTTCAGTTTATGGAGGTAATAGCATGGCCGGTTACAGTGAGAGAAAGGATTAAATAAAATATAACATCAAAAAGAACCGGAGGAAAACCATCTGTACCTAAAATGTAATATTGCTCTCTTCGCTCTGATGCCATGGCGTTCCACAAAGTCTCATAGGATCCGTTACTCCCATATAGTGACTAATAGTTGGCTATTCACTAAAAGGTGAATTGCAGGTGAGATGAACATTTCACGTCACCATTTGTTTTTACTATACATTGTACAGGGACAAACCTGGTGAGTTTCCTGTCTAAGCAAACTAAGGATTGCCCTGCACAATGTATAGCTTAGTATGTGAGATAAAATGGTCGTCTTATCTTAACTCACCTTTAATAAAATAATACAATCTATCCCATAGGTCCCAAGCCTTATACAGGTTGATCCCTTATCCAAAATGCATGGGACGGAAGTATTCCAGATAACAGATCATTTCCCCCAATAAGATATATCAGAGCCTCTCAGCTCTCATGGAATCCAGTAATATCAATGTAAATACTGTATAGATGTAGCTGTTACTGTGATGTAGCTGTGATGTTAGGCATCGTTGGAAACCTGCCGCTGGCGTGTCAGGTCTGCACATGATAATTGATCAGGGAATCGTCAATTTCCTCCTTTCTGTCTGAGATTCTTATCACACGTTTTGCAAGTTAATCTGCTTGTTGCATTCGATATACAGCTTAGTTCTGTAGTTAACTAGTACCAATCAATGGCCCCTATAGTGGGCACGTTAAAAAGGCATAGAAAGTGTCTGTGTAAACCTTAAATTGACAAAGGTTACCCAAAGGATTGCTAGGCAGCCCTACCCCACGAGAATTCCAAGACTGCGAGGTGGTATCTCACCCAGGGCTACTCATTTAGTAGCCTTGTACTGGTCTGCTTGTGCTAATTTATTGCCATTAGCTTTGCACATGTTAAAGACCTTTATAAATATTGTGTGAATATTAATTCTTATTCTACGTGTGAAAATTACACCAGCTTTTAGCAAACGCTAATAAAACAGGCAGAAAAAATATTCACAAACATGCGAAAGCCATAGGTAAACCGTATGTACTGTTTGTGGGTTACATGTTTAGTACTTTGCAAAGGGAGCAAGGGATTATAAGTATTAACTTTCCTAGTACATGGCCCCCCCAATTTTTAACATTTTTTTTTACTTCTTCTGGTTTCTTCTGCAAGACCCAGAATGAAAGTAATATCACATGTGCTTTTGTATCCCAGAGCCCATATGTATGTACTTTATTACATGTGCATATATTTAGTTATATACATATGAATGTATTTATTAGATATGTATAATGGATTTATTTTATTACATATGGATTTATTTTATTATAAATGTATATATTTATTATATATAGATGCATGTATTTATTACATATGTATGTGTTTTACAACATATGTATATATTTATTACATATGTATGTATTTTACTAGATATTTATATATTTGTTACAAATGTATTTGTTTTACTACATATGTATATATTTATTACATATGTAGACATGTATTTATTACATAGGTATGTGTTTTACTACATATATTTTTATTACATATGTATGCATGTATTTATTACATATGTGGGTGTTTTTCTACATATGTATATATTTATTACGTGTATGCATGTATTACATAGATATGTATTAATTTTGTTACATATGTATGTATTTCTTACATATGTTTTCATTTGATCAAATATGTATGGATTTCTTTTGTTACCTGTGTATGTATTTATTTTATTACATATGTATGGTTTTTATTACATATGTATGGTTTTTATTACCTATGTATGTATTTATTTTATTACCTATGTATGTATTTATTTTATTGCATATGTATGTATGCATTTTATTACATATGTATGTATTTTATTGCATATGTATGTATTTATTACATATTTATGTATTTATTAGATATGTGTGTTTTTATTTTACTACATGTGTATGTATTTTATTACATATTTATGTATTTATTAGATATGTATGTATGTATTTTACTACATATGTATGTATTTTATTACATATTTATGTATTTATTAGATATGTGTCTTTTATTACATATGTATGTATTTATTACATATTTATGTATTTGTGAGATACGTATGTATGTATTTTATTACATATGTATGTATTTGTGAGATATGTATGTATTTATTTTTATTATTTATGATATGAATGTATTTTACTGGGGAAAATTGGATTAGTCAGTAACTCCCCTCTGGTTAATCAAGAAACACAACCATTTATTTTAAAGTTGTATTTGCTTTAGTTTTTTTAGTTTTATTTGTTTTGTGCAACATGGGAGATAAACACACTGCTTCTCCCCCCTGTGGAGGTTTGATTTCAGTTTCAGAGTTTTTCCCCCCTTAATTCCGCTATGTAATATCTATTTTAATGAATTCTTCTTGCTTCTGGCAGATTCGCCAATGTTAGCGCATGTGTCAAAATGGATCCATTTAAGGTTGGAAGTATTAGAAGTATTAGAAATATCAGAGAGTTCCCTTCCCATTTCTAGGGCTGTGTACCCTCTACCGGTTTCATCAATTTAAATCCAATAATTAAAGAGCTTTATCTTCATATGTTATAGAGCTGTATATGGAAAATTCTTAGAAAAACAATAATATCACATCCACATCACTGTAAATGCAATAAAAATAAAGTTATTCTATTCAAGGATATTAGAGGGAAATTTGGGTTTTCCATATCTTAGAATTAAACATTTTATTTAGAAAAATATAATTTCTGTGAAGCATGAGGGTAATATAAGATTGGAGGAATTTCTGACTGGACACTCGAATAAACATTTTGGGAAACATTTATTTAATTTAATTTAATTTAATTAATAAACCGGTTATATTCAAATCTCAACCCACTCTAGTTAAATGGGAGAAAGAGTTTGATTTTCAGCCAGAATGGCTTACCAAATAAAAAACAGTTCACTGTCTAAATTGGGTGGACCTATGCTTCAAAGTATTATATATGTGGTATTTTACACCTTGCAGACTCAGGGCCGCCATCAGGCGCTGACATATTAATGGACACATTATCAGTGGCATATTAATGGACACATTATCAGTGGAATATTAATGGACACATTATCAGTGGAATATTAATGGACACATTATCAGTGGCATATTAATGGACATATTATCAGTGGGCTATTAATGGACAGATTATCAGTGGCATATTAATGGACACATTATCAGTGGAATATTAATGGACACATTATCAGTGGAATATTAATGGACAGATTATCAGCAGGAGATATGGGGAGTGGAGTGTGCAGAATTTATTTGAATTAAATGTCCCTGAAATGTTTGATGGTGGCCCTGTGCAAACTCACAATAAATATATCTGAATATCAATGCTATAGGTGCCAAAAACACGTGGGTACATATGCCAGATCTGGTGGGAATGTGAAGCAGATAAATATTTTTTGGGATCATGTATCATCAGGTCCTTGGGATGGAACTGTGCTTAGATTCAAGACAGTACAACCAGAATATTAGATATTTACTAATCAATATCTGTTTGGCAAGTAAATTATTGATTGCAAAGTGTTGGAAGACTCTGGACTCCCCTAGAGTTGTTGATTTGTTGGCTCAGGGAGACTTTCTGGCAATCATGGGTAGAGGTTATTGTACAAACAATGCGGAAGGGCACAAAAGACATTTTAAGATTTGGTCTCCATGGATGAGTAAGAGAATTGATTACGTTGAGCATACTCAGTCTCTGGGTCTTTGATTAACATATAGGGGGACTTTGATGTTAAGAAGGGAGTGCTGATTCAATTCACTTTATAAATAGCAGTTTTCTATAAAATGTTAAAATGATTATAATACTGAAAATATCACTTTGAGATGTAGAGGACCCTGCTAGGACAGTGTGTGTTGAATGAATGTGAATTATTTGGAGTTTAGAAATGTGAAAAATTTATGGAAAAAATGTTTGTTGCAAGTGTTAACTATTTGATGAGCATGTGTAATTGTGATGTTTGTATGTTTATACTTAAATAAAAAAGAGAAGAAGGTGGTATTAAAAGCAGAGTGGTAAATAGGTGGTGGAAAAATGTGATGGGGAGTTTGTATCATTCTCCGCTTCTCCAGTCCATTCTGACCATCCCCTGCATAATCATTATGGAGATAACTCTCATATAACCATCTCAAGTGTGTCTGGGTGTGACCATCCCATCCAGATAACAACACACTTCCTGACCTCAAATAATGCAACTTGTTACAGCCATTACAACTTCCTGTTTACTGATCATTAAAGTGATTGATTTAACTCTAGGTGTGATAGGCCATAGCTGAATTCATGGTCAAAATGATGCCAATAGAGAGAGAGGGGCTAATGCAAGCAAAGCACATCAGCTGGAAAAAAAACTGACAGCATCCTCACTAATCCCTAAGCATCATAGTGCTTGAAAACAATGATTCTCAAACCAGTCCTCATGGGCCAGAGACATTATATATTCTGGGGCAAGGTTCTAAAAGTGATCTAATCAGCAGGAACATTCCATTGGTTTCTATGGTGATTCTGAGGCAAGGTTCTAAAAGTGATGTAATCAGCAGGAGCATTCCATTGGTTTCCATGGTGATTCTGGGGCAAGGTTCTAAAAGTGATGTAATCAGCAGGAACATTCCATTGGTTTCCATGGAGACTGCACCACTTTTTGGCCCAAAATTGCAATTCAAACGCTAATTTTATCCTGACAATGGTGACGCCAAAAAGAAATGAAATATATGAATATAGTGTGAAATCTGATAATAAAGTGAACAATGTTTACTCCCCGCCCCCATTACGGTTTGGGGTTTGCTATTTTAAATTGTAATAATAATAAATAAAAAAAACAACACAAAGAACAAAAATCAGAAACAGTAAATAAAAAAAGAAGAAGTGAAACTCCACAGGCTGATGGAAGTTAATTAAATATTTCGAAAGCTCTTAACTATTTCATTCCTGGACAAGACTATTTGGCTAAAATAACAAAAGGCCCTCGAACCCCCCTCCCGCCCAGTGTAAGAGGGGCCTTGTTTTTCTACATGAATGCACATGCAGGGAGGTGATACCAAGTCCTCTGGGTGAAAGCCTTTGATGAGTAGAACTCACTTGGTCTGCATTTTGATGCAATCTGATATCATATGTTGAAGTTGTTGTGCGAACTGCAACTGAGAGGAAGTGATAAAACATAACTTCCTGCCTCGAAGCTGCTTAAGATAACACTTTCCATGCCCTGGAAAAACGACACATGATGGCTTATAAAAGGGAACTGCTTGTGGTTGACAATTAAGCTTCTTGATTTTCTCGCAAGCTTTGCGAAACTCATCAGGACAGCTCCATAATACGACTATTAAGGGCTATACTTTGTATATTCCTACTTCCTCAGTCTGGTATTTACAGGTTATTTGTGAGCTATGCTGCCTGATAACGCTGATCATTTAAAAGGGTGACCACAGTTTGATCTATAAACCAATAAATACATGTTAAAAGTGACACGTTCAAAACTGAAATGCATTTATTGGTTCTAGTAATTAACTTGAAAACAAATCTTTTGCAGGCTTTCTCCCGGGGATTGATGGGAGAATGAGAAAGCTCAGCATCTCCTGGGAGGTAACTAGAGGTCTCTCATGGAGGTGCTTGAGAATGGCTTGTGAGCATGTGCATACCTCTGCCAGCTGTTAAATATTTGTTCCCAGGACACGAGAAGGGGGGTGTAAATAAAAGAGGCGGGGTTATGTGACATCACAAGACATTGCGCGATTTAGATCCACCCTCTCCGGGACAAATACCGGCTGTCTGCAGCTTAGTCCTCCTTGTTTAAGGGATATTATGTTTTAAGACCTAGAGAGTTTAAACATAATAATGCTGTGCACAGTGCTAAGCATACTGTGTATAGGTAGTATTAACGCAGGGACAGTCTTGAGTTTGATTGGACAGGACCCCCAAAAAACACGACTGTCCCAGAAAATTCAGGACTGTTGGCAGCTATGCATACACACGATGTTACTAATATCATCCGTGACCCCATACTGCCCTGCCCTGCTCCCCCCCCCCAATCACTGCTTCTGATAACGTACAGTTAGAGAACCACCGGACAGGTGTCAATCTGGTAAGGGATACCGACACCTGGGCTGCCCCTTCTCCCATGAGATGCCCCCATCTCCTCCCTGCATGGGTGGGCTTGGCAAGGAACTGCCTAATCTGCTTCTAGTTTCTATTTTCCGCAGTCGTTTACACAAATGACTACACTTGTTGGTTGAAAAGTTCCCTTTAATATTCAGAGTGAAACTAAATAAAATGTGCTTTAATTTGACAATAACAGAAGCTGCGCCGCTGCCGCGGTATCTACAGCTCCGAGATTCCTGTAACTCAGGGCGCGGATCTGGTTTAACAATAAAAGCACGATGGATCGTGAAAGAGGGAACTGACAAGGGAATCTGTAACTTAAGGCCAAAGTAGCCGAGTTGGAAAACACCCTCCCCTTCTACTGAAGTGACCCCAGCTGAATGGGAGAATGTTTCCAGTTCAGCGACCTTTGGCCACAAAGTGGAAGTACATTATTTTTCTAACATTTGCTGCATTGATAGAAGCAGAAGTTAATAACGCTGTGCCACTACTCTGGAGTAAACCCGACATAGACATGGGTTTACTCGGAGCGCTGCCTCTCAGCTGAGGCAGCGCTCATGCGAAGCACAGATGACAATGCGTTCAGCCAATCAGAGCGCGGGGGCTCGACGCTGCTCCATTTGATCGGGGTCTGTCATGCCACCAACAGAGAGGATCAAGTTAATAGGTTAAGCACGTATCCGACAAGCTCAGTCTCAGCTGAGAGGCAGCGCTCAGAGCCAAGTTTACTCTAGTCAGTGGGCACCAAATTTTTTACTTCCTATTAATGAAAATAGACTACATTTACAATAAAACTTTAAGGAATTATATCATTATTTTTGTGCTCAGATGTATAGAGTGACTGACTGAGCCAATCAGAACTGGGGTCCACCCTGCTTGTCTGATTGGGGTCTGACAGTCTCTCTATTAGGGAAGAGAGAAACCTTTGTCTATGAATGTCACCATTAGATGTGACCTCGGGACAGTGATTGAGAATGATCTCTACATTGTATTATCAAAACTGCAAGCAAATGCCTAAATTAGGAGGAAAATGGGTTTTAAATGTATCTGTAGAGTCTCCTGCTTATGACATCACCTGTGGCACAGT
Source organism: Pelodytes ibericus (assembly GCA_036172795.1). Classification (NCBI taxonomy): domain Eukaryota; kingdom Metazoa; phylum Chordata; class Amphibia; order Anura; family Pelodytidae; genus Pelodytes; species Pelodytes ibericus. Next base: position 71,944,641 of record CM069867.1, read on the forward strand.
ATGCAAATGACATATTTACCATTGAAAAGCAGTTCATTTGCATACCGCACCACAGGTGATTTTTTGTTTTTCCTCCTAATTTAGGTATTTGCTTGCAGTTTTGCTAATACAATGTATAGATCATTTTCATTCATTTTTTATGCTTTACATGCACAGTAAAAACAACGTTTAAGCGATACTGTCCCTTTAAGTTCCCTTCTCTTGGTGGCAGGTGTAAATAAAGGTCTCACACTGCAACAGCAGACAGTAATGGTCAGTGATGGTCCAACAAGCTGCCAGTCAGAAGATAAACAGACATGTACATTGCAAATGTCACTTTATTCTAATACTAGGCCCAAGCTCACTTTGGTGTATGTTGAAAATTACTGTTGTACAGTGCACAGGCTTTTTACCAGTGTGATCTGATGCATGTATTTTAATATTTGACTCACGCCCTCCCCCAGTGATTACTCTGCATGTATACTACAGGTGCGGCAGCACTGATTATATAGACACTGAGGATATAAAGTTTTGTTTCATTTAGTCACTTCCTATGCTGCAATAGAATACATTGTGTGGTCTCTAAGTGACCTTGCTCTTGTACACAGCAGGATCTCTTAACAGTGCAACACATTGTCAGATGACATCACTTGAGAGACAAGAAATTCCATTCACTGGAATGAAATTATTCTCATTGGTTCCTGCAGCAAAAAAGGAAATTACTTTTACTCAGCAAAGCTGGGCAGTCCTAGTTTCTTGCAAACTGCTGTAATTTCACAAATTCCTCTAACTGTATGTTTTTTTTTCATATTTTAAGCAATGCAAAATGTAAAATATGCATTTTAAAGTTTGAAAGCACATTAATGTGCATTAATATTTGGAAGATGCATTTTGGGGCACTTGACAGTCCCTTTAATAAAACTTTGTAATAAATGTGAGATTCAGGTGGTCACAGCACTGAACAGATGACCTTGTTATGCACTTGTCAGGAGTCAGTCCAGATACTGAGAAATCTCTTGTGAAAACTCCTTCCAATAACATCATCCAAAATAATGACAAAACCTAATCACACAAATGGAGCTAGACAAGGGAGGAAAAACCTCTTATTTCCAAATCTTGAGGGAAACGAAACAGACTTTAAAAAAAGTACGGAATTCTTGGTTCTCCCGGTCAGCGACCTGGAAGATCCCACTTGCAGCAGGGGTGCTTTGATGCACAGGAGATTTGGGAGCCTTGTATCTCCTCAATGTTGCCTCTCCCAGTATAGAGCAATACACCTTTCTGTTCACAGTGAAAAACACTACAAAATACCGTATTTGCTTGATTATAAGAGGACCCTGATTATAAGACGACCCCCCAAACTTTGGATATTCCTTTAGGAAAAAAACTAAAAGCCTGAATATAAGACTACCCTATAGGAAAAAAGTTAAACTTGTATATATTCACATGTAAATTGCTTTTTTAATAAAATATTATAAAAAAAAAGCATTTCTTGTGTTTATTTCCTTTTATGTGCCAATGCTGCCTCTCTCTTTCCCTTGCCCCCAGCTTTGTCTCACTCCCCCCTCGCCTGTCTCTTCCCCCCCACATGTTTCTCTCTGCCCCCCTCCCTTTGTTGCTCTGTCCGCCCTTCCTCTGTCTCTCCCCCCCTTCCTGCTCTGTCCCCCCTGTCTCTCTGCCCCCCTCCCTCCCTCCCCCTGTCTCTCTGCCACCCTCCCTTCCCCTTACCTCGATCCCTGGTGGCTAGTGGGGGCAGCCGGGGGATGTCTGCACGATACTTGCAGACATCCTCCATGCTGCCCTACACGGCAGTATATTATGACGGACAACTGGTCCGTCATAATAGACTACCGTGTCGGGCAGCATGGAGGATGTCTGCACGTATCGTGCAGACATCCCCCAGCTGCCCGATTTACCCTGGTGGCTAGCGGGGCAGCAGAGGATGTTTGCGCGATAAGCCGGGTACTTCCGCTTTCGTCACAGAAGTCCCGGCGGTCGCGCCGGGCGGAAGCAGGGGAGTCTGCGCTCATCGTGCAGACATCCCCTGCTGTCAGAGAGGGGGATCCAGGTCCCCTGCAGCTCTGCTGGGGACCTGGATCCATGTCTTATAATCTGACCTCAATTTGAGGTCAGATTATAAGAAGATCTCGATTATAAGACGAGAGGGATTTTTCAGAGCATTTGCTCGGAAAAAAACCTCGTCTTATAATCGAGCAAATACGGTAATTGCTTTTCTTTGTCAAACCTCATAGCCCCTTTAAGCAATATTAGAAATGGGATTGGAATATCTCATGGCACCAAACACAAACATTATATAGTCATTTCTGTTTCGTACAGAACTTCCTGATATTCTTTAATAACAAGCTCCTTTAGAGTTTAAAATCTGTACATACGCAGGGCCAAACCCTTCCTGTTGACTTTCTGACCTCTCTTGTGCCACAGAATTAAGGAAGCAGAATGTGCCAAGCTTTTTCATTTCACAGAAGTTATTTACCACCAAGTCCTGTGTCCTTTATGGCAGCTGGGTTTTTGGATTCTTTTTCAGATTGCCAATAGAGGGCCAGTTCCACTTTGGTTATTGTTAATATGTTACATATGTTAATGATATAAGTCAAATGCACTTATTTTTTCTTTAAAACATTTAAAAGTTTTGTAGTTTTACACTAAAAATAATTTTACTGCGGCTTCTTAATCCAGTGATATTCCAAGAAGCAGGGGCTTTGGAGAGATGGGTGGGATGTCACTATAGCAATGGCAACAAATCTGTTAGTAGATAGAAAGACATACTTATTGTAAAATTTTTGGAACACAATAAGTGGAGCTGCCCCCTTAATCGGCAGGGGTTGTAATGAGAGTTTATTTTTTAGTTGAATTAGTAATAGTAACATAGTAATAGTAACATACTTATAGTTGAATTAGTAATAGTAACATAGTAATAGTAACATACTAATAGTTGAATTAGTAATAGTAACACAGTAATAGTAAAATAGCAATAGTAACATATTAATAGTAACATAGTAATAGTAACATACTAATAGTTGAATTAGTAATAGTAACATAGTAATAGTAAAATAGTAATAGTAACATACTAATAGTAACATAGTAATATTAACATACTAATAGTTGAATTAGTAATAGTAACATAGTAATATTAACATACTAATCGTTGAATTAGTAATAGTATCACAGTAATAGTAACATAGTAATAGTAAAATATTAATAGTAACATACTAATAGTAACATAGTAATAGTTGCATACTAATAGTTGAATTAGTAATAGTAACATAGTAATATTAACATACTAATAGTTGAATTAGTAATAGTAACATACTAATAGTAACATAGTAATAGTAACATACGAATAGCTGAACTGGAAATAGTAACACAGTAATATTAACTTAGTAATATTAACATACTATTAGTTGAATTAGTAATAGTAACACCGTAATAGTAAAATAGTAATAGTAACAAACTAATAGTAACATAAAATTGTAACATAGTAATAGTAACATACTAATAGCTGAATTAGTAATATTAACATAGTAATATTAACATACTAATAGTTGAATTAGTAACATAGTAATAGTAACATAGTAATATTAACATACTAATAGTGGAATTAATAATAGTAACACAGTAATAGTAACATAGTAATAGTAAAATAGTAACAGTAACATACTAATAGTAACATAGTAATAGTAACATACTAATAGTTGAATTAGTAATAGTAACATACTAATAGTAACATAGTAATAGTAACATACTAATAATTGAATTAGTTATAGTAACATAGTAATAGTTAAATACTAATAGTTGAATTAGTAACATAGTAATAGTAACATACTAATATTAACATACTAATAGTTGAATTAATAATAGTAACATAGTAATAGTAACATACTAATAGTTGAATTAGTAATAGTAACATAGTAATAGTAACATATTAATAGTAACATACTAATAATTGAATTAGTAGTAGTAACATAGTAATAGTAACATACTAATAGTAACATAGTAATAGTTACATACTAATAGTTGAATTAGTAACATAGTAATAGTAACATAGTAATATTAACATACTAATAGTTGAATTAATAATAGTAACACAGTAATAGTAACATAGTAATAGTAAAATAGTAACAGTAACATACTAATAGTAACATAGTAATAGTAACATACTAATAGTTGAATTAGTAATAGTAACATACTAATAGTAACATAGTAATAGTAACATACTAATAATTGAATTAGTTATAGTAACATAGTAATAGTTACATACTAATAGTTGAATTAGTAACATAGTAATAGTAACATAGTAATATTAACATACTAATAGTGGAATTAATAATAGTAACACAGTAATAGTAACATAGTAATAGTAAAATAGTAACAGTAACATACTAATAGTAACATAGTAATAGTAACATACTAATAGTTGAATTAGTAATAGTAACATACTAATAGTAACATAGTAATAGTAACATACTAATAATTGAATTAGTTATAGTAACATAGTAATAGTTACATAATAATAGTTGAATTAGTAACATAGTAATATTAACATACTAATAGTTGAATTAATAATAGTAACATAGTAATAGTAACATACTAATAGTTGAATTAGTAATAGTAACATAGTAATAGTAACATATTAATAGTAACATACTAATAATTGAATTAGTAATAGTAACATAGTAATAGTAACATACTAATAGTAACATAGTAATAGTTACATACTAATAGTTGAATTAGTAACATAGTAATAGTAACATAGTAATATTAACATACTAATAGTTGAATTAATAATAGTAACACAGTAATAGTAACATAGTAAAATAGTAACAGTAACATACTAATAGTAACATAGTAATAGTAACATACTAATAGTTGAATTAGTAATAGTAACATACTAATAGTAACATAGTAATAGTAACATACTAATAATTGAATTAGTAATAGTAACATAGTAATAGTAACATACTAATAGTTGAATTAGTAATAATAACATAGTAATAGTAACATAGTAATAGTAACATACTAATTAGTTGAATTAGTAATAGTAACATAGTAATAGTAACATACTAATAGTTGAATTAGTAATAGTAACATACTAATAGTTGAATTAGTAATAGTAACATACTAATAGTTGAATTAGTAATAGTAACATACTAATAGTTGAATTAGTAATAGTAACATACTAATAGTAACATAGTAATAGTAGCATACTAATAGTTGAATTAGTAATAGTAACATAGTAATAGTAACAGTAATAGTAACATACTAATAGTTGAATAAGTAATAGTAACATACTAATAGTTTAATTAATAATAGTAACAAACTAATAGTTTAATTAGTAATAGTGAAATAGTAATAGTAACATACTAACAGTAACATAGTAATAGTAAAATACTAATAGTTGAATTAGTTATAGTAACATAGTAATAATAACATGGTAATAGTAAAATAGTAATAGTAACATACTAATAGTAAATTAGTAATAGTAATGGCTAATAACACTCTCTGCCAGACACAGGCTGATAATCCAGCTAATAACACAGCCTGCCAGCCACAGGCTAATGATACGGCTAATAACACAGCCTGCCAGCCACAGGCTGATAATCCGGCTTATAACACAGCCTGCCAGCCACAGGCTAATGATACGGCTAATAACACAGCCTGCCAGCCACAGGCTGATAATACGGCTAATAACACAGACTGCCAGCCACAGGCTAATAATCCAGCTAATAACATAGCCTGCCAGCCACAGGCTAATAATACGGCTAATAACACAGACTGCCAGCCACATTCTAATAATCCAGCTAATAACACAGCCTGCCAGCCACAGGCTAATAATACGGCTAATAACACAGACTGCCAGCCACAGGCTAATAATCCAGCTAATAACATAGCCTGCCAGCCACAGGCTAATAATACGGCTAATAACACAGACTGCCAGCCACATTCTAATAATCCAGCTAATAACACAGCCTGCCAGCCACAGGCTAATAATACGGCTAATAACACAGACTGCCAGCCACAGGCTAATAATCCAGCTAATAACACAGCCTGCCAGCCACAGGCTAATAATCCAGCTAATAACACAGCCTGCCAGCCACAGGCTAATAATACGGCTAATAACACAGACTGCCAGCCACATTCTAATAATCCAGCTAATAACATAGCCTGCCAGCCACAGGCTAATAATACGGCTAATAACACAGCCTGCCAGCCACAGGCTAATAATCCAGCCAATAACATAGCCTGCCAGCCACAGGCTAATGATACGGCTAATAACACAGACTGCCAGCCACATTCTAATAATCCAGCTAATAACATAGCCTGCCAGCCACAGGCTAATAATACGGCTAATAACACAGACTGCCAGCCACAGGCTAATAATCCAGCTAATAACACAGACTGCCAGCCACAGGCTAATAATACGGCTAATAACACAGCCTGCCAGCACTTAGCAATTTGCATGCACTAATAGTGCGCTTACATGATTTGGAATGCCACAATGTCTGTTTGCCCCACAGAACATACCACAGTGTCACTTTGCCCCATAGTGCATATTATTTTGCCCTCAATTTGTCAGTTAAAATATTCACCAGTCAGGTGCCCATTAAAATATGCCACAGCCAATTTTTCCCATTAATAATTTGCTCATTAATATGCCACTGATAATTTGTCCATTAATAGCCCACTGATAATTTGTCCATTAATATGCCACTGATAATTTGTCCATTAATAGCCACTGATAATATGTCCATTAATAGCCACTGATAATTTGTCCATTAATATGCCACTGATAATTAGCTCATTAATATGCCACTGATAATTAGCTCATTAATATGCCACTGATAATTTGCTCATTAATATGCCACTGATAATTAGCTCATTAATATGCCACTGATAATTAGCTCATTAATATGCCACTGATAATTAGCTCATTAATATGCCACTGATAATTTGCTCATTAATATGCCACTGATAATTTGACCATTAATATGCCACTGATAATTAGCTCATTAATATGCCACTGATAATTAGCTCATTAATATGCCACTGATAATTAGCTCATTAATATGCCACTGATAATTTGCTCATTAATATGCCACTGATAATTTGTCCATTAATATGCCACTGATAATTTGCTCATTAATATGCCACTGATAATTTGTCCATTCATATGCCACTGATAATTTGTCCATTAATATGCCACTGATAATTTGTCCATTAATATGCCACTGATAATTTGTCCATTAATATGCCACTGATAATTTGTCCATTAATATGCCACTGATAATTTGTCCATTAAAATGCCACTGATAATTTGTCCATTAAAATGCCACAGCCAATTTGCCCAATAGAAAAAAATCTCTCTTTCTCATGTCAACTTTTCATTATTACATTCAACTATTTTCGAATATACATACGAAGGAGGGAGAGGATGAAAGACCACAGACATAGGAGGGGGAGGATGAAAGACCACAGACATACGAAGGAGGGGGGGGGGGGGAGAAAGACCACAGACATACGAAGGAGGGGGGGGGGGGAGAAAGACCACAGACATATGAAGGAAGGGGGGATAAAGACCACAGACATGGGAGGGGGAGGATGAAAGATCATAGACATATGAAAGGGGGGGGGGGGGGGATGGAAAGACCACAGACTTGGGAGGGGAAGGATGAAGGACCACAGACATGGGAGGGGGAGGATGAAAGATCATAGACATATGAAAGGGGGGGGGGGGGGATGGAAAGACCACAGACTTGGGAGGGGAAGGATGAAAGACCACAGACATACGAAGGAGGGGGGGGGGGGGAAGACCACAGACATGGGACAAGGAGGGTGAAAAACCGCAGACATGGGAGGGAGGGGGGAAAGACCACAGGTATGAGAGGCAAAGGGGGGGGGGGGGCGGGCACAGACATGGGAGGGGGAAGGTGAAAGACCATAGGCATAAGAGGCAAAGGGGGGGGGAGACCACAGACATGGGAGGGAGGAGGACAGATATGGGTGCAGGGTGCTTGCTTGTGTTTATGTGACTGTGTCCGTGTGTGTGACTGTCTCTGTGTATATGTGTGATATTCTTTGCATGTGACTGTCTCTCTGTATGTGTGCGTGTGTGACTGTCTCTGTGTGTGTGTGTGTGCATGCGACTACATGATTGTGTTTATGATTGCGTTATAAGTTGGCAGGGTAAGGGGAGGGGCAATGTGGCGGAGACAAAGGGGCGGCAAAATTAGGGTTTGCCTAGGGTGGCAAAAATCCTTGCACTGGCCCTGTTCCCAACGATGTCTCACATGACAGCTACATCACAGTAACAGTGATTTATTTGCTCTATAGAGTATTTACATTGCTATTACTGTATGTCATGAGAGCTGAGAGGCTTTAATATATCTTATTGGTGAAAATGAGCCATTATCCAAAATACTGTGATTGCACCAATGACACAAGACAAACAACAGAAAGACCTGTAAATACCTGTTTTAGTTTTACAAGGTCTTCTGTACAGCCGATCAGGGTGGTGGGGGTGGGATATTGATCGGATTCTTTGGAATGAAAGTCAGCCAGGGTTTACTATCAGATTATAATTAGTCATTAAACTGTGCTAATGTTTAAACTGGGTTTGGGAGTAACATTTAAAAGGGAGCAGGTCTGAGATAAGGATGCTACTGTTTAACCCTTCACCCCCCAGCAGACTCAGCATAGTGATAGACATTGGTGGGTCTATCGCTGTGGGCAGGATTCCCACCCATGTTCCCCTCTGTGGCACATATAGACACTAAAAGTTAAATTATTTTCCCCCGCGCGCGGGAATTGGTGTACTTTTCTTGTGTTTTATTCCATGTACTGAGATCTACACAAGTCTCCCTCTGCACAATCAATAAAAGCTAAGTGTTATTTTAATTCTATGCGCACCCTCACTTTAAATTGTTTTACAAAGGACAAGAGGTCACCCGCTAAGACTTGAAGAAAGGAGATTTAGTCTTCGACAGCGGAAGGGATTCTTTACGGTAAGGGCAATAAAGTTATGGAATTCACTGAAGAGGTGGTGCTAGCAAATACATTAGATGCCTCTAAGAGCGGCCTGGATACTTTTTTAGGAGCATAGAGGGCTATGCATGTTAGTATAGGCATTAACATTTATCTAGTGCTTGTTGATCCAAGGAGGAATCTGATTGACATTTGGAGTCAAGAAGGAACCCCCCCCCCCCCACTGAACGCAGAATTCGAAATTGCTGAAGGGGTTTATCTTGCCCTTTTTTTTGGTTCAATAGTGGTAAACAGGGAATAGGAAAAGGGTTGAACTTGATGGACGCAAGTCTTTTTTCAACCTAAACTACTATGTAACGATGTCACATTACCCTGCCCCTTTTGCTCTGCCTCCTTTTTGACCCAGTAGCCACTGTCAGGGAGTGTACTCCAGTGTCCTTTTTAATTTGCTGGATCAATTATGCATATCAGAATTTAAATCTGTGCTCCATCAGATGTAAATTTGTTCTAATCAGACCATTTAACACTGTAGGATTTTGTATACTATGTAACTCTGCTCACAAACCTGTTTACAACCTTCCATCATCTTTATCTCACCAAATGCAATCTCGTCTGTTTGACTTTTTGCAAATTGAAAGAATTTATGTTACTAGCCCAACTCCCTGTTTAATCCAAGTCACACCAATCTATCTATGTTCACAGGATTATATCCTTCCTCCTAGGCCACTAAACTGTTTTGTTCGTTTCTTTCTATGCTTCAATTGTTAATTTTGCTCAAAAGATAACATTTCTCCAAAAATGTATCAACGGTGGAAAAAGCCTGGCGCCTGTCCAAAAAAGTATTTCAGTCTAGTAATTCATTGCTCTGTGACAACACCGCTACGCAAGGTTTATGGCCAATCCTTCTTTACCTCTGAAGAGACGTCTCCTATAACAGTGTATTTGTAGCGTAGATTAAACATCTTATCTTCTGACAAATGTAGCGCTATTGGCTATAAAGTGCAATGGAGAGAGCCTATAACTTGACAAATTCATTGGCTAGAGACAGTTAAGATCCCTATAAATTTTCCTTTTGATGACCACATAGTTAAACCTTTGTATTAGAAGCTCCCGGGTTTAAGAGACCCATAAACTGTGATTGTATCTAAAACAATTTCTCTTTGAATGCTTGTCTGGAAACAAAAACTTGACTCTTGAATAAGATCTTTGCAGTAAATCGTCAGGACATCAATGCTCTCGAAGTGCTCTTAAAAACACAACCCTTTTTTTTCCGTCTTTTACATGGACAAGTAGAGGTGAGGCTCCATTAACTCCCAAGAGGAGAAAGATATGCAGCTAATGTCCTCTTTATTTGGAAATCTGGCTGGATCTATGTTGACTTGTTTAAAAGCTCGCTCCCTTTTATTATTTTTATGCATTTCACGTTGGCGTTTGTGCATCCGTGTTTTGGAGACCATAACTATGCCACATACAGGAGCCTCATAACTATGACACACAAGAGCCCCATAAATTATGCCACACCTTGGAGCCCAATTAATTATGCCACACACAAGCGCCCCATAATTATGCCACACAAAAGAGCCCCTTAATTATGCCACACATGGGGCCCAATAAGCCCGTTTTTTCCCCCCTCCATATGCCAGGAGTTTGCCAACCAATATGCCATTTAATATGCCAGTATTTTGCTCTCAATATGCCAGGATTTTGCCCCCAATATGCCATTTAATATGCCAGGGTTTTGCCCCCCCCCCCCCAATATGCCATTTAATATGCCAGGATTTTGCTCTCAATATGAAAGGATTTTGACCCCCAATATGCCAGGATTTTGCCCCCAATATGCCATTTAATATGCCAGAATTTTGCTCTCAATATGCCAGGATTTTGCCCCCAATATGTCATTTAATATGCCAGGATTTTGCTCTCAATATGCCAGGATTTTGACCCCAATATGCCATTTAATATGCATGGATTTTGCCCCCCCCCCCCAATATGCCATTTAATATGCATGGATTTTGCCCCCCCAATATGCCATTTAATATGCCAGGATTTTGCTCTCAATATGCCAAAATTTTGCCCCCAATATGCCATTTAATATGCCAGGATTTTGCCCCCCCAATATGCCATTTAATATGCCAGGATTTTGACCCCCAATATGCCAGGATTTTGCCCCTCAATATGCCAGGATTTGCCCCCAATATGCCCTTTAATATGCCAGGGTATTGCCCCTTAGTATGCTCGTTATGCCACCCTCTCCCCCCTTCCCCAGTACTTACCTCCTTGCTGCTGTCTCCCGGTGCAAGTCCGTGGCTGTGAGGGAAGAGTTGTGCACTCCCCTCCAGCCGCGCGGATCAATAAAGTTTGTTTAAAAAAATCTGGTGGTGTCACCCCACTCGTGATGCCATTGGACCTAGTCACAGACCAGATGGCTGCCTGCTCACTATGGAATCATGGCCATTGCGGTCAGAGGACAAACTGGATTCTACTGTCAAAAGTACATGCCTGTTTAACCTCACACTAGGGACAACTAATGTTTCAAATAAAATGTAATTGTTCTTTAAAAATATAAATTGAGACATGTTTATGATTTTGTCAAATGCCAGCTTTGTCCCACACCACTTGTCAATGCCAGCTTTGTCCCACACCACTTGTCAGTGCCAGCTTTGTCCCACACCACTTGTCAGTGCCAGCTTTGTCCCACACCACTTGTCAGTGCCAGCTTTGTCCCAAACCACTGGTCAGTGCCAGCTTTGTCCCACACCACTTGTCAGTGCCAGCTTTGTCCCACACCACTTGTCAGTGCCAGCTTTGTCCCACACCACTTGTCAGTGCCAGCTTTGTCCCACACCACTTGTCAGTGCCAGCTTTGTCCCACACCACTTGTCAGTGCCAGCTTTGTCCCACACCACTTGTCAGTGCCAGCTTTGTCCCCCACCACTTGTCAGATGCCAGCTTTGTCCCCACACCACTTGTAAGTGCCAGTTTTTTCCCCACACTACTTGCTCCTGCGCCCACCAATAACTAGAGAGCCAGCTGTTAGCTAGAAGTGACATCCTGATAATGCTTGCAGGACCCAATTTGTACTATACTCTAAGCTGAATTGGAGATTTTTTTGCAGCTCGGCTACTTTCACCTCGAGTTTGACATTCCCTTTATCGTGAATAAAGCTCTTAAGCTTTTATTGTAATATAACTCCTAATTTATTTGTTTACTAAACACACCAGACACTCGGCGAGCAGATGTTTAGCAGGTGAAGTCAGGAGTGGGGTCTAACAGGACTGTGTTATATTATACAAGTCCCGTTTAAAGTCAAGGATGTAATAAGTGTTGGTCACCGACCGGATCCACTTTCTACTGACAGATTGCAGCAGACAGCTTCTAACTAGGGATATTTTATTTATGTTTTACTTTTTACTCATACCTCACTCATTTACTCTAGGTAGACTTTGTTTCTCCCAGATGAACATCAAACCTGTACCAAGGCACTGAGACCGTAACCCAAGGGCAGCAACAGGCAATTACAAGATCTGCATGAAAGGTTCACTGTAATACTCACATTATTCATTCATCACAACCATCTTCCAGCCTACATCATGTATATTTTTGGAGTCCAGTGAGTTGCTGTTAATGTGATTTTTCTCGGCCTTAATTGGTGTGTTTAGTCTTCACCATTAAAGTGCTCCCTGGAGTCAATTTCCTAATTTACAAAAATACTAGGGAAATACTAGGGAAACTAGGAATTATTATGTTTAAATTGGACATTTTGATCTATTTTTTTTTTTTACTTAATAAAGAAAACATGAAAGTAATTTAAAAAAAATTATAAATGAAAATCAAGACTCAGTAGATACAATTGTCACCTATCTATTTAATCCTGTTTTTTCTTTGTATTTTTTTTCTTTGTCATGTTTGTTCTTTACAGGAAGATTTGGACTGAGTGGGGGACTGGGCAATTAAGTGGCAAATCAGGTTCAGTATAGACAAATGTAAAGTTATGCATTATGGGAAAAATAATAACAAAGCAACATGTACTTTAAATGGTATCTCCCTGGGAAACACTACTAATGAAAAGAATTTAGGAATAATTTTATAACAGACTTGGCAACAGTGCTCAATGCCAGTCAGCAGCTGCAAAGGCCAATAAGATATTGACATGTATAAAACGAGGTATAGATTCACAGGAGGAAGATATCATCTTGCCACTTTAAAAGTCAATGGTAGGACCTCACCTTGAATAGGCAGTAAACTTTGGGGAAGCAGTCGATAAAAAGGATATTATGGAACTAGAAAAAGTGCAAAGGAGAGCTACAAAATTAATAAGGGAATTGGAGGATCTTAGTTGTGAAGAGAGACTTAAAAAATGTATATATACGTTAGAAAAAATGTATCTCAGAGGGGATATGATAACATTATATAAATATGTGCAGGGCCAATATAAAGAGCTCTCTAGTGACCTGTTCATTAACAGAAATGTGCAAAGAACAAGAGGTCACCCCCTGAAACTGGAAGAGCAAAGATTTCATAGACAGCAAAGGAAGGGATTCTTTACGGTAAGGACAATAAAGTTATGGAACTCACTGCCAAGAGAGGTAGTGCTATCAACTACAATAGATGCATTTAAACATGGTCTGGATGTTTGTTTTTTTAGGAAAGCAGAATATACAGGGCTTTTAATAATAGAATAAGCATTAATAATAGAGCTTATTGATCCAAGGAGAAATCCGATTGCCCTTTGGAGTCAAGAAGGAATTTCCCCGCCTCGGAGGCAAAATTCGAAATAGCTTCCATAGAGGTTTTTGCCTTCTTTTGGATCAGAAGCTGGAATGATCGGTAGAAGGCTTTTTTCAACCTAAATTACTATGTTACTATGTATTATTTACTATTACTTTTATACATTTATCTATGCATATCATTTTTATGCTTTGTTTAGATAACATTACTAAACATACTTATAGATTTTTTTTTCTATCAAATAGTTTCAATGCCTTTTAATTACTTTCAATATTTTTTCATTGATAGCTTTCCACTTTATTTATATTGTTTTATTTCTGTTCTGTTTTATTCAGATTGTTTTTGTTCCCCTACTCTGTTTCAGCTTATTTTGGGATGGTAAATGTATGATCATAAAATACACATCTGAATCTCTTAATTACGGAATGTATTGTTTTGGAATGTATCAGGATATGTTGCTGATTCCTTCAAATAATAATGTTTCCCTTTTTTTGAATCTTCGAATATCTGGTATGATATAAAATATTCTTTATTGCATCACAGGGTGTTCTTTTTATTTTTTCCGATGTATACTTGTTATTATTAAATTATAATTATTATATTATTATTAATGATGAAAAAGTTGATTCGTGTACATTAAAGTGTCCCTTTCCACTCGGCTTATTTTCTGTAAATTATACATGTGTTTTAATAAAAACCCATGCTCTTATTTTTACTTTAAAACAAGTTATAATTCTCCTCTAGTTTTACATTGAAAATAATGTCACCTGGGCTTTCTAAATCCAGTGACATTCCAATAAGGCGGGACTGGAAGTGATGAGCAGGATTGTTGCTATAGTAACAGCAATAATTCTATTACAGGTGAAAAAAGTAAGAAAAGGAGCGCAATATAAATTGATACCGTGAAGTGATAGTATAATATGTGAATATCAGTGAACAAAAACTTCAAAGTGATGGAAAATTATGATACTTATGTTCAGATAGCTTGATTGTAGATCTCATGAAATGTTCATAAAATATAGAGACAAAAGAGAAAAAATAGTGCTTTCCGGTTGGACAATAACAATGGGGATGAGGGTAATAGGAGTGGTACTCACAAGGTTGGAGCAGATTTACTGCTCTATGTATGTGCAGTAGGGAAGATCCCTGGGCATATGTAGGGAACACCAGCCTCTTTGTATTCCACTGTATGTCCAGGTAGGGTATTTAGGTGAACTTCCCGAATTACATACGACAAGAAGAAAGAACTCTCATGATGTAGTATATAAAACAGTATACATTTTAATAAAACAATGAAGAGGCTTACTTAAAAACGATGTGAGTACAGGAATTGACTCACTAAAAGCGCTTATGTAATGCACGGAGAAGCCAGGCGAAAGGATCAAATAGCTGTATATGAAGGAGCAGTGTCCAGAGAACGTTTGGAGAGCGAAGTCCCTGAGCGGAGAGGAGGGGGCGTGTCTACGCGTTTCGCCGGGTGTGGCTTCATCAGGTGCACCAAGGATTCTACAATCAAGCTATCTGAATATAAGTATCATAATTTTCCATCACTTTGAAGTTTTTGTTCACTGATATTCACATATTATACTATCACTTCACGGTATCAATTTATATTGCGCTCCTTTTCTTACTTTTTTCACCTGATCTATTTGTGGAAAACAGAGGTGTTTTTCCACTGACTAGTGAGCTGCATTTCTTAAAAAAAAAATTTCACAATTGTATTTTCAGTATCTAGTAGCGCCTAGCACCACCACCTGTTCACAATAATTCTATTACACTTTTTGGCATTTTTAGGAGACAGGGAGAGTTGTAGAAAAAACTGATGAGACAGATCTTGAAAACTTGCACTCTAAATCTGCTCAGCTACCCAATAAAGGTATCAGCAGTACTCTACTACTCATAAGTAATTGTGGGCCCTCTACTGGTTAGACATCCTGTGCCGATAGCCTCCCTCTGGATACAAAAAACAAGTAGACATGCTTGGAGACCAGGCGCGGATGGTCCATATGTGCTAGGAGTGCGCTGCACACTTAGCACGGAGCCGCGCTGTCTATTTCTGGAGTTTGTGGGCTCTGCACAGAGAGCACACAAACCCCAGAAATACATCCGGGAGACAGACGCCAGCGGAGAATTCGTCAACAGAGTCAATTACTCTGTTGCCGATTCGACCTGCACGAAAAGTATCCGAATATTGTACGAAGGCTCGGAGGATTGGTAAACTGGTTCATGTAATTAGAGATTACACATTGCACACAATGCTCAGCAATCCATAGATTGATTGAGCATTATGGGAAGTTTGGTCCGCATGAGCTGGCGTCATGGCGGACGCACGTTTCTAAAGCTGCAGCGGACTACATTTCCCCAAACATTAAAGAGTTGTTGGAAATAAAGTTCACCGCAGTCAAAGGTATAGTAGTGATTTTCTATCTGTCCCAGATGGGTACAAACCCGGGTGGTACAATGTGAGAAGTGTCTCTATCCAGGCATGTGCCTAACATGACAGGCACCCATGGAATCACTCTCTCCCCCGACCTCCGATTGGACACACCCTGGTCAGAGGGAGCCCTCAGGTGTACCCATGACATCTCACCTAAACCGGCAGAGGAAGGCATAACCATGTGCCCGCTGGCTCCCCCTACTGGCTTTCTCTTGGAGCAGTCAGCAACTAGGGTTGCCATAAAGCTGGTATTTTACCAGCTGGCCAGTAAAAAAAAAAATTGTTTTGAGGCCAATGTTAAGTCTATGGAGCTAATATGATGGCCACGTTTTGTTGAAGTAAATGTGGCAACCCTATCGGCAACCCACCCATGTTAGTATGCCTCTGGCACTGCCCACTGCGGTCCCATCTCTTTCCTCCTTGTTCTTTGCCAAGGGAAACTGATAAGTTAGTGAATACAACAATCGATTGCACATTTACTGTACAACGCACTAATGATATCCCAAGTTATTTTCGTATCAGCAAAAGAAAACCCATGTTCTCACTTGCTGTATCTGCCCTATCTGTAAATACATTCATGTAATCCAATGGCCTTCATTCGCAAAGTCAATCTGCCCATTAATCCTAATTGCCCATGATTTATAAGATCCAAATGATCTGCCTCTTATCTCGATCGATGGAGAAGGTCTCTTTTGTCTGGTGAATTCCTTTACAATCATAATTCTTCTCACTGTATAAAAACCCTTTAAATGCTTAATTAATCATAACTGTGATGGAAGGGCTTGTGTAAATCTTATCACAACTGCTTGTATAATGGGCTCTCTGTTTGCTGGGTGTCGATTGTGTTTGTGTGAGCTTTGATAATGGTTCAAGACAGTCAATAAATACAGAGTCACTTACATGGCCAGTAGGAGCCTAACCAAACTATTTAATCTTTCACGTGACAGACAAAACAATGAACTCTGAACTTAATCCTCTCTCCAAAACCCAAAGAGACCGAGAGCTCCTCAAACAAATTCTCAGCTTCAAGTGGATGCTACCCCGGCTTGCTCGATAGTACCTCCTGCCAGATCTTAAACTGCTGAGAGTTTTGCAATGTTCCCTCTGTCATTTTAACTTTTTATACTTAAGGAGCTTGATGTAAAAGTTTCGGAAAAACTTGCATCATCGAGACCAATGTTGTATTAGATACCGAGGCGATATGAGACCAGACTCACTTATTGATCCATGCAAACTCATGAGTTGATGATAGGTCACTGACGTTGTACTGTGGGGTGTAAAAGCCAACTGAACGATAGTTACAGAGAGAGAGAGAGAGATCCACCCAGCTTACTTTCTGATTTGTATGTGTGCAATGTATTTTTTTTATTTTAAGGGACAACTGTAGGCAAAAAAATAACTGTTTAATTTAAAGATTACATCAAGTGTAGATGGTGTTTAAAATGCTTTAATGAAAGAATACAAAGCACCTTACTGAACATGCATTGCTTCATAAATCTTTAACGGGGGCAGACATGTTGTTTAGAATCTTGGGTCAGATCTGCATTAACTTTCATGCAGGCGAATGAAGATCTGTCCCAAGATTCTAAACAACATGTCAGCCTCCTGTTACAGCTATATGAAGCAAACAGGGTTCAATAAAGTCCATTATTTGTATTCTTTCATTGAAACATTTCTATGTAAAATGCCTACACTTGGTGTGATCTTTCATCTAAAGACCAGTACATTTGTTGGTACAGTTGTCTTTTAAAACAAGCTTACAATTCTCATGCAGTTTACATTGAAATTAACCAAAGAGAATACAATTGATCTCAAATTTGTACCCCTCAAAATCGTGCTAATCAGAGACCACCAAGGTGATATCGAATCGGCAGGAAAATGTGTTTCCGATTCTCCTGCTGCCATTTCGGGAGCCGAACTACTTCTTCTTATATTGGGGCCCTTGGCCTTTTCGAGAGGACTTCGGCTGTTACGTAAATAGCGTACGTCCTCCTGCAATAACTCCAATATGAAATATAAATAGCGTACGTCCTCCTGCAATAACTCCAATATGAAATATAAATAGCGTACGTCCTCCTACAATAACTCCGATATTAACTATAAAACAAAAACAAAAAAACCTGGCACATTAATGAACTACATGAGAATAAATAAAATGAATATAAAACAAGATAAAATGATTATTTATTAAACATTTTTAATTCTTATATTACCGTAAATATAATCGAATACATAACATTACTATTGTATAATTGTATATAAAAATGTTGTGTTTCATATAGAATTCTGTGCAATTCTCCAGTTAAAATCGGAACTGCCTGAAATGTCCGCAGGATTCAGGGGGTTTCGGTTCTCTAGGTGACCAACCCCCCTAAACCAAATGTGTCTGAAAGTTGTGCCGAAATCAGACATATTGAGTATATGGCGCTGGGGATTTCTTCACATTTCAGCTTTTTTCCCAAATCTTGCCCGGCTTCGAGCCAGTTTGGTGCATTTTGAGTTGACCGTTGTTAAATGTGGGTTAATGTGTCTAATCTTTAAAACATCACCTTGTGGGGTGATAAGCAATTTAATCACTGGATAAGCTCCACTAAGCTTGATTTATTTATTTTTTATTTAAGAGGCAACAGTAAATTCTTTTTTTAAATAGTTATCACAAATCTTCACAATGCTATGATATTTATTGCATTAAATTGCCCCAAACAAAGACCCCCCCCCCCCCCCCACCAACCAGTCTTCTTTCCAGAGAGATGATGTCACTGTAAGAGAAGCTGAGCACAAGCAGCTAATCTCCTGGAAAGCAGGCTATACACACAGTTTCGTTTTCTCTTGACCCAGACTATCTACATTTTAACAGATTTTGTCTCCATGTCTCAGATTAACAGAAGGGTCAACATTACTTTATCACTGTGTCCTGAGTGTCGGAAATGTGAGGCCACTATAAGGGACAACTGTCCACATCAACAGTTTATCTGAAAGATTGTAATGTAGCCATGTGTTAATGAAAGCATATAAATGAAGCACCTTATTGAGTCCTCTATGTTCCGTATAGTTCTATCAGGGTGCAGACATGTTGTTTAGAATCTTTGCTCTGTATAGCTCTATCAGGGGGCAGACATGTTGTTTAGAATCTTTGCTCTGTATAGCTCTATCAGGGGCGGACATGTTGTTTAGAATCTTTGCTCTGTATAGCTCTATCAGGGGGCGGACATGTTGGTTAGAATCTTTGCTCTGTATAGCTCTATCAGGGGAGGACATGTTGTTTAGAATCTGTGCTCTGCATAATTCTATCAGGGGGCGGACATGTTGTTTGGAATCTTTGCTCTGTATAGCTCTATCAGGGGTGGACATGTTGTTTGGAATCTTTTCTCTGTACAGTTCTATCAGGGGGCGGACATGTTGTTTAGAATCTTGGCTCTGTATAGCTCTACCAGGGAAGGACATGTTGTTTAGAATCTTGGCTCTGTATAGCTCTATCAGGGGGCGGACATGTTGGTTAGAATCTTTGCTCTGTATAATTCTATCAGGGGCAGACATGTTGCTTGGAATCTTTGCTATGTATAGCTCTATCAGGGGGTGGACACGTTGTTTAGAATCTTGGCTCTGTATAGCTCTACCAGGGAGCAGACATGTTGTTTAGAATCTTTGCTCTGTATAGCTCTCTCAGGGGGCTGGACATGTTGTTTAGAATCTTTGCTCTGGATAGCTCTATCAGGGGGTGGACATGTTGGTTAGAATCTTTGCTCTGTATAGCTCTATCAGGGGGTGGACATGTTGTTTAGAATCTTTGCTCTGTATAGCTCTATCAGGGGGCAGACATGTTGGTTAGAACCTTTGCTCTGTATAGCTCTATCAGGGGGCGAACATGTTGTTTAGAATCTTTGCTCTGTATAGCTCTATCAGGGGCAGACATGTTGTTTAGAATCTTTGCTCTGTTTAGCTCTATCAGGGGACGGACATGTTGTTTAGAATCTTGGGTCAGATGAAGGAAGATCTGACACATCTGACCCAAGATGTCTGCCCCCTGACAGAGCTACATAAACAAAGAGGGCTAATTAAGAGACTTTACTAGTATTCTTTCATTATAACGTTTCTATTTACAATGTCTGCACTTTCATTTAAACAGACCTTCATTTACAGACATCCTTCACTGGAGTCTCTGAGCCCTGTGTATTTTCCCAAAGTTCATCCAATTAGATAACTATACAAAATAACCTGGTATGAGGTTTGGAATAACTAGCGGGTTGGTCAGAAGAGGCAGATAGTATAGTTATTAACATTTCGTAAGGTTTAATGGGAATTCCCACACCGAGATCCTTATCGGCAATGTCTAACAATGACGTGAGCTTACCGCGTCTAGCAATCAGAGGACTATTGTATAAGCTTTCAAGTTATTTATTTCGGGTGTCTGAGACCTGCCTTTCAAAAGGTTCACTACACATTGTTTGTACTAAAATAGCTGCATATGATTAATATGTGAGAACAAATATCACCATTAAATATCATGCTTGTCTGGCTGTCCACTCCGAATGCCCCGACCTGCCCCAAACTACTGTGTCAGTTGTTTTTTTGTTTTTTTTTACATGTTTTACAGATTTTTTTTTAAAAAGAATTGTAATTTTGATCTATTTTGTGGAGTACTTGGGCTTTTTCCCTCAGCCGAGGTCTTCCCAAAATAAGTCAAAGACCTCCCCATACAAGGAGATCGACTTTCCAAAATGTTGGTAGCGAAAATCTTCCACACTGGCCGATTTTCGTGCCGATTCGAGATCACTTCGGTGGTCTCAAAGACCCCCGAATGAGTGCCACTTGGATCAAAATGTAATCCGAATGGGTCTGAATCTTGGAACTTCGATTTTCTCAAGAGCCCCCATATACACACAGAATCTCGCCTAAACATATGGTGGATGCTGGAGAGAGAGTAAAGTATCACATTTTAGTAATAAAATAAATGCTGTATTAAATTCTGCAACAGTAGCAGTTATCACTGCAGTCTTGTAAAACTGCAAATAAAGTGTAATAGGGATATTGTTGTTGGTATAGTCACAGTCCTGCTTATCTCTCCAAGCCCCTCCCTCTCTCTCCAAGCCCCTCCCTCTCTCTCTCTCCAAGCCCCTCCTTATCGGAATGTCACTGAATTTAAAAGCCCCGGAGATATTATTTTCCATGTAAAACCCCAGGAGATCTGTAATTCGTTTTAAGATAAAATGAAGTGCATCTGACCTATATTACAAGATCAAAAATGAGCCCTACGTTGTGGCAGCAAAATTGCAAACAAATGCATAGAAAAAAGAAGAAAAATATAGGTTTTAAAAGTGTCTCCATCTTATGACATCACCTGTGGCTTGCGTTGACATTGCTGGTGTCTAAGGAGGTACGGATGTTCTTGTGTGGACACTTTTCCTATCCCCGAGCATGTCTGACTTCAGTCTATCACCCTTGAGGAATATCAGCATTATTGTTTTTTTTTTTATTTTAGACCAAATGCCCATTGTACAGGAAGAGATACATTGTTACACAGGAGTGACGGAATTAATCAGATTATCCAGCAATTGTTTGAATTTCATGAACGAGATTTATTACTGAATGCTTCCACACTTAACAGAGATCATTATTGGCAGATTAAACCAGAATTTCTACTTGGATTAATTGCGTAAATGACCAGCTATTCCCGGTTTATATATTTTTTCCTGATTTAATTCAGGATGTCGTCGTATGAAATGAATTTTCTGTTACTGCCCCCTTGTGACATTTCCTCTGCATTCATAGATATCCATGGTTACATCCTGATTACTTCCCGAATAACAAAAGACTTAGACGTGTATTCTTTAAAAAAGGGAAACATACAGGTGACCTGCTGAACTCCAGCCCCGTCTCCAACCTACCGCCACCATCAGGCTCAGCCAAACCTGCTAATTATCCTTAAAATCGTTCCCAAACTTGGAAACACACCCACGCCAAGGCTTCCATGTGGAATGTTGGGCTCCAATTTTTGGTTTACGGTTTAGAGCAGTGATGGGGACGAGAGTGGCCAGTCTTCTTCAGGAAGCCAAGATGAAGCTCTCAAAGCGCCGTCTCATTTCAGCCATTTTTACGCCCATTAATATCAGCCCCCCATTAATATCAGCCCCCCATTAATATCAGCCCCCCTGCTCGTTCTTCCTCTCCTTCCTTTCCTATAATAGCTCTTGCATCAAGGAGTTCATGTAAAAACTGTGCACTGAAGAGCCTCATAACTTAAAATGTCAGTCTTAGACCATAACATTTACTGGGACGCCAATAAATGATGGTGATACTGTAGACACACATGCGGAGCGCCAGCTCAGAGCTCTCTGGGTACCACTTGTGGCACTGCGCCATTGGGTCACCATCACTGCTTTAGAGTGACAGCTAGTTTTGCACCAAAGGCCACCTATCGCATCATGGGAGTTGTAGTTCAAGCACAATCTCAAGGTTCTCAGTTATATAAAAAAATATATAATATATAAATAATCTGTGAGGTCAGATGAACTGGCAAGATGACTGATAAAAGAGATGAGTCGTGAGATTTTTTCTTTTTTTGATGGAGCATCTCTGATTGGACAAGGCAGCGAATTCCAAAAGGAGGGAGCGGTGTGCCTGAACGACCTGGAACCTCATTTTGTGTTTATTCTGGGCACTTATTTTTTTCCAGTTTTTGCAATACTTAATCTGAAAATCTAGCTTTTGCAGTCTTTCTCCTGTGATTTTCTCTGCCCACTGAGACATCATCAGTCTTCAGCCGTTAGCAGTTTCAAAATGACTTTTAACCGCGCATGTTCCGTGGAAGAGGATCCGGTTAGTCTGCGCTGTTTCACAGTAAACAGAAGCAAGGGGAGGAGCTAGAGCAGGACGACTTTGGAAGACTTTCCTAAGGGTTCTCAGCATGCATATGTAAGCAAACCAAAACCTGTACTATATGCAGGTTAAACACTGCTAGATGCATCATAGTTATTCTGATGTCTGTACATTCCAATACAATTTTGTACAAACGTGTGCTACAAAAAAGGCACTGACTAGTGCTATACTTAGTTACATTCTTAAACCATGCACCACTGCACACGAAAACCGTTACAGATGAGTAGCATTTCTACAGAAATTATGCAAACTCTCACGTGTTGTGTGTTTTTTTTCTTAAATACAGTTTGTCACTCACTAATGGACACTTTACAGCCAGACTAGGAAGCAGATAAAGTCAGCTGAATGTGTGTTCATTTAGGTTTATCTTTGTGGTTCCGTTTGCCATCGATGAGGTTTGAAAGATGGGTCAGTATCGACGCACCTTACGGTCAATAATCTTTCGGCAGCAGAATCGCTGTATTTTATTATTATTTTGGTCATTTCAGTCCGGTGCAGACTGTGCCTCGTACAGAAGAGTCCCGTCCATTCGCACATTCTGACATTAGAGCGGTTTATTGCTCTTTAATCGATTTATACTTGGAGGAAGTATTTTTTTCTGCATTAGAGTGCGCTATTGCGGTTACCATTATGTTTTATTTTCGGTTCAACGTTGTGACACTTTTAATCTTCAAGCAACTTGTACAAGTTTTTGACCTGTTCTTCATTTCTATCATTTATAATATTTTTGAGTTTTATCACTGCATTTACATCGTTTGTAAACATTTAGCTTCATTTTTTTTCCTGTTTAATTGTAAATAGCGGTATTTCTGTCTTTTATCGAGCTGAACTTTTAATTGATTAGTAGTGCTTTATCATCATTTATGATTATTACACTTCCATACGCCAGTCCCCGTGACATGACGGACTAGGGGTCTGCCATCCCATGGAGCCTGCAAACAATGAGAGTGTCATGGAAGCCTCCGTGCCTTGGGCTCCTGAGGGCCAGCCTCCTCCCAACAGTTGGGGTCCCTAGTCTGAGGTTACAACCTCCCAAAAGACGCTTACTACCCACCGTCCTGATGGCTGTGTTACAGATTGCCACCACCTCTACCTCGGCCTCACTGGCGGACATCAGTAAATCTGCAAAAACACTGTCCCTTCTTCCCTGAGCATCCGATCATGTTGCACTTTGGTGAGGAAGGAGGCAACAGGGAGAGGCATTTGGGGATATGTTGGGTTTGGGGCTGATCCATGCAGATAACCCCAAAAACACAGTCCCTTTGGATCCGGTGGTTATACCAGGCAATAGGGACCAGGAGCAGGTGCCTGGCTGTCTAGGATGGGAGGAGATATGAACTGTGATTGTGTTCCTTATCTGATTGTGTGTGTGTATATAAACCTATGTGTCTTTTCTGCCTATCCCCCAAGCACACCCCAACCCCAGGGTTAAGTCTAGTAACAATTTCCCTACAGGCAGTTCTGGAAAAAGAAATGCGCAACTTGTACTTATTGCCCTATAACTTACAAAAAACAACAGAAACTTAGGGTACTCCCGAACTCAAGACAAATATTATGATCCATTTTGTAGGTTTTTCATCAGTTTTGTTGCTGTGTAAAAGATTTTTCAAGTAAAAGTTAGAATTTTTTTTTTCCATTTCCCACCATAATTTATTATTATTTTTAAAGTAAATTATATGACATAATCAAAATAATGGTATCTAATGAAAGCCCTCTCATTGGTGCATCGTTAGAGCAGAGCTGCCAACGATGCACCAATGAGAGGAGAGGAAGGATCAATGCAGCCAACGATGCACCAATGAGAGGAGAGGAAGGAGCAGTGCAGCCAACAATGCACCAATGACAGGAGTGTAAGGAGCAGAGCTGCCAACGATGCACCAATGAGAGGAGAGGAAGGATCAATGCAGCCAACGATGCACCAATGAGAGGAGTGGAAGGAGCAGAGCTGCCAACGATGTACCAACAAGAGGAGTGGAAGGAACAGAGGCGCCAACGATGCACCAATAAGAGGAGTGGAAGGAGAAGAGCCACCAACGATGCACCAATGAGAGGAGTGGAAGGAGCAGAGCCACCAACGATGCACCAATGAGAGGAGTGGAAGGAGCAGAGCCACCAACGATGCACCAATGAGAGGAGTGGAAGGAACAGAGGCGCCAACGATGCACCAATAAGAGGAGTGGAAGGAGAAGAGCCACCAACGATGCACCAATGAGAGGAGTGGAAGGAGAAGAGCCACCAACGATGCATCAATGAGAGGAGTGGAAGGAACAGAGCCACCAACGATGCACCAATGAGAGGAGTGGAAGGAGAAGAGCCACCAACGATGCACCAATGAGAGGAGTGGAAGGAACAGAGGCGCCATTGAGATTTATTGACAGAAAACAGGAAAATGCTCATTACCAAGTGCTGTGAGAGATGATGACGTAATTGGGGGTGTTTTGCATGAAGGACGGTTGATTTGCTGCTTTCCTGGCAATCTCTCTGCACAGAAAACTTCCTGTTAAATGAATCAGCTTCTCCTGAATACAGGGCTTAATGGACGACTGTCAGCAAAAATGTACTTCTGTTGAATGGAAATATTGTATCAGCTGAAGATGGTTTAAAATGATTTAATGAAATAATACAAATAATATATCTTTATATAGAGCTCTATCAGGGGGCAGACATATTGGGTGAGATCTTCCTTCATTTGACCAAAAATTCCCTGATATACAGAGCAAATATTCTAAACAACATGTCCGCCCCCTGATAGAGCTATACAGAGCAAAGATTCTAAACAACATGTCCGCCCCCTGATAGAGCTATACAGAGCAAATATTCTAAACAACATGTCCGCCCCCTGATAGAGCTATACAGAGCAAAGATTCTAAACAACATGTCCGCCCCCTGATAGAGCTATACAGAGCAAAGATTCTAAACAACATGCCCGCCCCCTGATAGAGCTATACAGAGCAAAGATTCTAAACAACATATCTGCCCCCTGATAGAGCTATACAGAGCAAAGATTCTAAACAATATGTCCGCCCCCTGATAGAGCTATACAGAGCAAATATTCTAACCAACATGTCTGCCCCCTGATAGAGCTATACAGAGCAAAGATTCTAAACAACATGTCCGCCTCCTGATAGAGCTATACAGAGCAAAGATTCTAAACAACATGTCCGCCCCCTGATAGAGCTATACAGAGCAAAGATTCTAAACAACATGTCCGCCCCCTGATTGAGCTATACAGAGCAAATATTCTAAACAACATGTCCGCCCCCTGATAGAGCTATACAGAGCAAATATTCTAAACAACATGTCCGCCCCCTGATAGAGCTATACAGAGCAAAGATTCTAAACAACATGTCCGCCCCCTGATTGAGCTATACAGAGCAAATATTCTAAACAACATGTCCGCCCCCTGATAGAGCTATACAGAGCAAATATTCTAAACAACATGTCCGCCCCCTGATAGAGCTATACAGAGCAAATATTCTAAACAACATGTCCGTCCCCTGATAGAGCTATACAGAGCAAATATTCTAACCAACATTTCTGCCCCCTGATAGTGCTATACAGAGCAAAGATTTTAAACAACATGTCCGCTCCCTGATAGAGCTATACAGAGCAAAGATTCTAAACAACATGTCCGCCCCCTGATAGAGCTATACAGAGCAAAGATTTTAAACAACATGTCCGCTCCCTGATAGAGCTATACAGAGCAAAGATTCTAAACAACATGTCCGCCCCCTGATAGAGCTATACAGAGCAAAGATTCTAAACAACATGTCCGCCCCCTGATATAGCTATACAGAGCAAAGATTCTAAGCAACATGTCCGCCTCCTGATAGAGCTATACAGAGCAAATATTCTAAACAACATGTCCTCCCCCTGATAGTGCTATACAGAGCAAAGATTCTAAACAACATGTCCGCCTCCTGATACAGCTATACAGAGCAAAGATTCTAAACAACATGTCCACCCCTGATAGAGATATACAGAGCAAATATTCTAAACAACATGTCCTCCCCCTGATAGTGCTATACAGAGCAAAGATTCTAAACAACATGTCCGCCCCCTGATAGAATTATACAGGGCAAAGATTCTAAACAACATGTCCGCCCCCTGATAGAACTATACAGAGCAAAGATTCTACACAACATGTCCGCCCCCTGATAGAACTATATAGAGCAAAGATTCTAAACAACGTGTCTGCCCCCTGATAGAATTATACAGAGCAAAGATTCGAAACAACATGTCCGCCCCCTGATAGAGCTATACAGAGCAAATATTCGAAACAACATGTCTGCCCCCTGATAGAACTATACAGAGCAAAGATTCTAAACAACATGTCCGCCCCCTGATACAGCTATGCAGAGCCAAGAGGGCTCAATAAAGTACTTTATTTCTTTGATTAAAGCATTTCTATTTAAAATGACCACATTATGATTGAAAATGATCTATACATTGTGTTGGCAAAACTGCAAACAAATGCTTACGTGAGGAGAAAAATGTGTTTTAAATATGTTTGTGTCGTCTGCTGTTTATCACCTGAGGCTTGATATGCAATTAAACTGCTTTTTAATGGGAAATAGGGTGGGCACGTCGGCCATTTCTTGCAGGCCACATATAGCTTTTGCAGGCTGCTTTGTAGTATGTAGAAATCATCTTTGACCAGAAGGGAATCCATTACCTAATCATGTAGTGTATTCCACAGAACCACACTGATTAAAAGTGATTCCCTTCTGGTCACATCTGACTTACTCCAAGCAGCCTGTAAATGTTATATGTGTCCGGTAAACAAAATGGCTGAGGCGGCAAACCCTAATGAGAAATGTGTAATTTGCATATTAGGCTGCAGGTGATGTCATCAACTGGAGACTCCACAGACACATGTAAAACACATTTTTCTCCTAATCTAGACATTTACTTGCAATTTTGCTAACACAATGTATGGATCATTTTCAATCATTTCTTATTCTCTACCTGCACAGTATGAGCAGTGTTTGGGTGATGCAGTCAGTTTAAACCATCTACACTTGATGTAACATATCAGTTTCATTCTTTTTGCCGACAGTTGTCCTTTAAAGGTTCTTGGAGGTCATGGAGGTTCTTTATGTGTTTAATGTATGTGAAATGCACTTATTGTTACCTTAAAACTATTTCCAGTTCTCCTGTAGTTTTACATTGGAAATCATTTCAACGGGGCTTCTAAATTCACTGACATTCCAATAAGGAGGGGCTTGGAGAGAGAGGGAGTGGCTTGGAGCAAGAGGGAGGAGCTTAGAGAGAGAGAGAGGCAACAATGTTGCACTATATTTGCAGTTTTTCAGAGATATGAAGCATTGATGAAAAGACAAATCTGTTTGTTTGTCTTTATGTTACATATGGGGCACTAATTTAAAAATATTTTTTTGGGAGGTTGTTGGTGGAACAGCCTCTGTCACCTAAACGTTGCTATAACTGGGAAATCCGCTATTAATAATAAATGATGTAAAATGATATACACATTCGGTTAGCCGAATTACAGTAAATGCAAAACAATACAATATATGTTTTTAAACATGTCTGTGGTGTCTCATGTTTATGACCAGTGGCTGGACATGCATTTCTTGTAAAATGAAATACAATTTATTTGTTTCTTAGAAAAAACTGATAATAAACGGCAGCATACAACTGGATCTTCTCTGCCCAGCACCTTTGAGTTCGTTCTGTTCTAGATGGGGAACATTTTAAAGTTCCATTTTTACACATTGTCATAAAGATCATTGCATGACAAGTGTAACTCAATTTGTGTTATTGATCACTTTTTTTTTCTTATCAAAGCTGAGCAGCTTCATTAGAGGCTGGGATCATGTGGTAACAATCTGACTGTCTGTTACTGTCATAATTTAATTCTACTGTCTGCCTTACAGGCTGCAGTTTAACACACGTGCAACAAAGTCATGTAATTCTAATATCTTAAGCAATTGTACTCAACCAGTCATGAGACTAACAGCTGATCAATAGGCTCTTTACAAACTTTAACATACCCTGCAGATTGCATCTGACCACAAACTTTCATTCTCCTTTAATAATGATGTATAATGTTACATACTAACTGCTGTCTCTAGATTAGAATCCTTGTTTGCAGTACTGTGGCGCCCTCTGGTGTCAAATCAGGTTTGTTACTTGTTGTACATGTTTAATATATGTGAATTGCGTACAGGGCCCCCACCTGGAATTTCAGTGCCCCTTACTGAACACATTTTCTGCACCCCCCCCCCCCCACAATATGTCCCACCTGCCCCACCTACCCTCACAAGCATGTTATCCAGGTCTAGTATAATATGGAGGGTGGTAAGGAGCACTTGGTCAATATGTCAGTATTTAGCCAGTCAATATGGCAGTATTTAGCCAGTCAATATGGCAGTATTTAGCCAGTCAATATGGCAGTATTTAGCCAGTCAATATGTCAGGATTTAGCCAGTCCATATGCCAGGATTTAGCCACTCAATATGCCAGGATTTAGCCACTCAATATGCCAGGATTTAGCCACTCAGTATGCCAGGATTTTGTTCGTTTTAACCCCTTCATGACGCATGGTCCTGGCGTCCCAAACAACGCAAGCACCAAAACGTCACGATTGGTTCCTGGCCACCGATCACAAGGGGATCGGTAGCCAGGAACACTCTCGCAGAGACCCGATCAGGGTTTTAACAGACCCTGTGGGTCCCTGCAAAAAAACATATGTCGGACACATATGTGAATGGCAAAGTGACTGTGGCTCATTTCTGTGCGGCAAAATAACAAAAGGCAATTTTATGATTAGATAAACAAGTGCCACTATTATTTCTTTTTTTCCACGGGATAAATTGTTCAAAGGAATGTTTTATTGACTATTTTTGGACAACAAGGACTTTTAAAAAAAAACTATTGGATGCCAATTTAATGAGGAGTTCCAAATTTGGCAAGGACATAAAAAGACAATTAGACACATGAATCAAATCTAAAAAATCCTGTCATTGGAAATTTCAATTTGCTGCGTTCAAATGAGAACAGTCTTTAGGGCGATTATTGCTTAACCCCTTTGTGACATTATGACGAGTTAAAGCGTCAAGTTTGTAAACGGGCGGTGTGCTCCATGGACATCGCTTCTTGTCTCTTCCAAGATTTTGCCTTGCTATCAAGACTTAGTTCCTGGACCCAATCAGCGATCATGGGGTAAGCTGATCACTTTGAGTAGCGAATCACAGTGATCACTGGTGCTCATGTGACAAGTCAATGTTTTGATACATTGACTTTTTGACTGTGTCACCCTCACTACCTCTCACTGTGATCATGAGATACTGAGAGTGAAAGACAGAGTAACATAGTGTTCCAACTCAGACTGTTCCTTCAGCATGAAAGGGGAGGCAGGGGCAGGGCTGCCATCAGGGGGTGACAGGCAATACACCTGTCACTATGATTTTATTATAGTCAAATGAATCCAAGTATAGAAAGTCATTGTAACAGTTTTAACTTTAGCCAATTCATCTTTGTGAGTTGAAGGGACTGCATCACCTAAACATTATTTTTACTATGAATCTAGAGTAAAAAAATCATTGAATATGATCTATACATTGTATTAGGAAAACTGTAAGCAAATGGATTCAGATTTCTCATAACTCCACCGTCACGTCATTTCTTTTTCTTCCTTGATGTCAATAATAAAACTCCGTGGGTTCGTTAGCTGTACTACGGTGTCTTTCCTTCTTACCCGCATCTCTCCTTTGGTTCCTCTGCTGCACGTGTTTCCCAGCAGGATCCTCTCGGCAATTTGCCAGTAGGTCTTGTTTGAGGAAATAGACAGGCTTAAGTTCACCTTAAGGCAACGTTATGCATCCACCTGTACTTCTGTAGGTTGCTTCTGCTGTTATTCAAGACTGCCCGCATTCTCCACCATTTATGTTGCAGCAGGAATACTTTGGTGCTAGGAAACACATCAATCCAACAGGGAGCAACACTTTGGATTTTACCCCATTGATTTTTTGTGATCGCAAATAATAGATACTCACACAGCTGAAATGCTTTTTGGATGGTCTATTCTTTTGGTCATGCATGGAGCATAGCTATCAAGATGTTGACCTTTGTAAAGACACATGGATGATATAGCGTGCTGCTCAGTAAGTGTGGGTTATAGGATGTGCAGTGAGCTAGAGTGAGTGTGCTGCTCAGGGAGTATGGGTTATAAGAGATGTGAGGAGCCAGAGTGAGCATTCTGCTCAGGGAGTATGGGTTATAAGAGATGTGAGGGGCCAGAGTGAGCATTCTGCTCAGGGAGTATGGGTTATAAGAGATGTGAGGGGCCAGAGTGAGCATTCTGCTCAGGGAGTATGGGTTATAGGAGCTATGAGGTGCTGGAATCAGTGTGCTGCTCAGGGAGTATGGGTTATAAGAGATGTGAGGGGCCAGAGTGAGCATTCTGCTCAGGGAGTATGGGTTATAAGAGATGTGAGGGGCCAGAGTGAGCATTCTGCTCAGGGAGTATGGGTTATAGGAGCTATGAGGTGCTGGAATCAGTGTGCTGCTCAGGGAGTATGGGTTATAAGAGATGTGAGGGGCCAGAGTGAGCATTCTGCTCAGGGAGTATGGGTTATAAGAGATGTGAGGAGCCAGAGTGAGCATTCTGCTCAGGGAGTATGGGTTATAAGAGATGTGAGGGGCCAGAGTGAGCATTCTGCTCAGGGAGTATGGGTTATAAGAGATGTGAGGGGCCAGAGTGAGCATTCTGCTCAGGGAGTATGGGTTATAAGAGATGTGAGGGGCCAGAGTGAGCATTCTGCTCAGGGAGTATGGGTTATAGGAGCTATGAGGTGCTGGAATCAGTGTGCTGCTCAGGGAGTATGGGTTATAAGAGATGTGAGGGGCCAGAGTGAGCATTCTGCTCAGGGAGTATGGGTTATAAGAGATGTGAGGGGCCAGAGTGAGCATTCTGCTCAGGGAGTATGGGTTATAGGAGATGTGAGGAGCCAGAGTGAGCATTCTGCTCAGGGAGTATGGGTTATAAGAGATGTGAGGAGCCAGAGTGAGCATTCTGCTCAGGGAGTATGGGTTATAGGAGCTATGAGGTGCTGGAATCAGTGTGCTGCTCAAGGAGGGTGGGTTATAGGAGGTGTGGGGAGTGTGTGTGCTGCACAGGGAGTGTGTGTTATAGGAGGCCTGGGGAGTGTGTGTGCTGCACAGGGAGTGTGTGTTATAGGAGGCCTGGGGAGTGTGTGTGCTGCACAGGGAGTGTGTGTTATAGGAGGCCTGGGGAGTGTGTGTGCTGCACAGGGAGTGTGTGTTATAGGAGGCCTGGGGAGTGTGTGTGCTGCACAGGGAGTGTGTGTTATAGGAGGCCTGGGGAGTGTGTGTGCTGCACAGGGAGTGTGTGTTATAGGAGGTGTGGGGAGTGTGTGTGCTGCACAGGGAGTGTGTGTTATAGGAGGCCTGGGGAGTGTGTGTGCTGCACAGGGAGTGTGTGTTATAGGAGGCCTGTGGAGTGTGTGTGCTGCACAGGGAGTGTGTGTTATAGGAGGCCTGGGGAGTGTGTGTGCTGCACAGGGAGTGTGTGTTATAGGAGGTGTGGGGAGTGAGTGTGCTGCACAGGGAGTGTGTGTTATAGGAGGCCTGGGGAGTGTGTGTGCTGCACAGGGAGTGTGTGTTATAGGAGGCCTGGGGAGTGTGTGTGCTGCACAGGGAGTGTGTGTTATAGGAGGTGTGGGGAGTGTGTGTGCTGCACAGGGAGTGTGTGTTATAGGAGGCCTGGGGAGTGTGTGTGCTGCACAGGGAGTGTGTGTTATAGGAGGCCTGGGGAGTGTGTGTGCTGCACAGGGAGTGTGTGTTATGGGAGGCCTGGGGAGTGTGTGTGCTGCACAGGGAGTGTGTGTTATAGGAGGCCTGGGGAGTGTGTGTGCTGCACAGGGAGTGTGTGTTATAGGAGGCCTGGGGAGTGTGTGTGCTGCACAGGGAGTGTGTGTTATAGGAGGCCTGGGGAGTGTGTGTGCTGCACAGGGAGTGTGTGTTATAGGAGGCCTGGGGAGTGTGTGTGCTGCACAGGGAGTGTGTGTTATAGGAGGTGTGGGGAGTGTGTGTGCTGCACAGGGAGTGTGTGTTATAGGAGGCCTGGGGAGTGTGTGTGCTGCACAGGGAGTGTGTGTTATAGGAGGCCTGGGGAGTGTGTGTGCTGCACAGGGAGTGTGTGTTATAGGAGGCCTGGGGAGTGTGTGTGCTGCACAGGGAGTGTGTGTTATAGGAGGCCTGGGGAGTGTGTGTGCTGCACAGGGAGTGTGTGTTATAGGAGGCCTGGGGAGTGTGTGTGCTGCACAGGGAGTGTGTGTTATAGGAGGCCTGGGGAGTGTGTGTGCTGCACAGGGAGTGTGTGTTATAGGAGGCCTGGGGAGTGTGTGTGCTGCACAGGGAGTGTGTGTTATAGGAGGCCTGGGGAGCTCAGTTACAACAGAAACTTTCATGAGAAGTGGTTAGAAGATATCTCATGTGTTATCTTGCTATCCTCCCCTGTGGGTATCATGGAACTGTCTGAAAAAAAGAAAATGGAGTTATAAAATCCCTGTGATGGGATAAGTCCGCTCGCTCTGATACAGAAGAAGACATTTTGCGGTTTCAGGACACAAGCGGCAAATCATAGCATTCCTGATGCATTTCGCTATGCTCTAGATTATCCTTCCCTCTGCTTTGGGCTACATAGATATTCAGGATTCTAATTAGTCCATGAAATATAACATCCCATGCCATTTTGCTTGTTCATTTTCTATTTATAGTTCTTTTTTGGTAAGAAAGTACTGTTAGGGGATTTGATATTCATAGAATAAATAAGAAAATATATGAAAAAGAAATAGCCTGGGAGCTACAAGATAAAACACAATTACATCAGACACGGGCAGCGCGATTTGATGGAATGGCATTCGAGGTCAACGGCTCAGATTAATGTTATTTGAGTAATTAACAATCTCGTGAAATTCTCTTTTCTTATTATTTTTTTTAAAAATAACATAAAAATAAAGTAAGTGAATGAACAATGATATGTCTTGTGAATGAAGGACTGCAAACGAGCTTGTACAGAATGCTACTGTCACAGTAGTACTGACACTTCTTAAATGGGCAGTTAAAAGATTAGCCCCCCTCTAGCTGGCCACTTCCATAGCTTGACCGGAGATAACCAGAAATCACCTTGAAACTATAACTATGTAATGTTTTTCCCAGCATAGGGTGGCTCAGATTTTTTTACATTTTTTCTCATTGTTATCCATGCAGAGGGCAATAACTTGGGTTGCCATTGGACCATTGACTTAACTCATTAAGCATGACTGGGCAAAATAAACTGCTTCCTTTATGTGTATTTCATTGGGTTGGGCTGAGGTGGTACCACGCTTAAATTGGTCTTGTTTACCATATCACAGAATTTTGGAGCATAGTCGTAGGAAGTTGAATCATTCTTTTTATCATTTTGTTGGGCATACTGGGGGAAGTTCTCGAGGCATAGAGAGTGATGACGAGGCACTTACAAGGAGTGATGGCGGTCGCTTAAATGAAGATCAAAACAAGAAAGCTTCCGTGGACAGATTATTCTTCAAGTGCAGGGTCTAAAATGACAAATTTATGGAACACAAATGATAAAACCAGACATGGGTCTGATAGTGGCTCAGTCTGCTGTTGAAACCTTGAGCTCTGGTGCATTTAGGTACTTTATCCGTCTGTGGAAGCAGATGTACTTATTGAATGAATTGTGGCTGGCTTTTGTTATTTAAATAAAGCTGTTGCAACAGAACTTCCATCATAAGTTCATGTTCTCCCTTTATTTAAGGGCCTACGTCATTGACGCACACGCCGCTTGCACCACTGTTTGGCGCAATCTCTGCACAAATCACCAAGCTTCACAAGTGTATTACATTGTTTGAGATTAGCGACCAGTGTCCAACAACGTAATATACTTACACCTTATGGTGTTTGTGCATACAGTAGGGGCTGTTACCTTTTCTTAAAAAAAAATATATCCATAGACTTAGCATTGGCATCAATTTTTCACCAGCGTGCTTAAACTCCTTCACTGTATTAACCTCTACCACCTCTGCTGGAAGACTATTCCATGCACCCACTACCCTCTCAGTAAAGTAATACTTTCATTAGTCCCTGACCTTATCTTATATCTAGGATAGCCTTATACCTATCCCACGCATGCTTAAACTCCTTCACTGTATTAACCTCTACCACCTCTACTGGAAGACTATTCCATACATCCACTACCCTCTCAGTAATGTAATACTTTCATTAGTCCCTGACCTTATCTTATATCTAGGATAGCCTTATACCTATCCCACGCATGCTTAAACTCCTTCACTGTATTAACCTCTACCACTTCTACTGGAAGACTATTCCATGCATCCACTAACCTCTCAGTAAAGTAATGCTTTCATTAGTCCCTGACCTTATCTTATATCTAGGATAACCTTATACCTATCCCATGCATGCTTAAACTCCTTCACTGTATTAACCTCTACCACTTCTACTGGAAGACTATTCCATACATCCACTACCCTCTCAGAAATGTAATACTTTCATTAGTCCCTGGCCTTATCTTATATTAAGGATAGCCTTATGCCTATCCCATGCATGCTTAAACTCCTTCACTGTATTAACCTCTACCACTTCTACTGGAAGACTATTCCATACATCCAGTACCCTCTCAGTAAAGTAATGCTTTCATTAGTCCCTGGCCTTATCTTATATCTAGGATAGCCTTATACCTATCCCATGCATGATTAAACTCCTTCACTGTATTAACCTCTACCACTTCTACTGGAAGACTATTCCATGCATCCACTACCCTCTCAGTAATGTAATACTTTCATTAGTCCCTGGCCTTATCTTATATCTAGGATAGCCTTATACCTATCCCACGCATGCTTAACCCCTTCGCGACACAGGACGGACTAGGTCCGTCCTGTGTGGCGAAGCGTTAGTGACACAGGACGGACCTAGTCCGTCCTGTGTCAAAACGAGCACTGAAAGCGGAGTTTTTCCGCTTTCAGTGCTCTGATGGTATTGTAACGATGCTTCCGTGTGGAAGCATCGTACAATACTGAAAAAAATGCCCGTCGGCATTTCGATCGCTCCGGAGAGCGATCGAAATGCCGGTTTTAAAGGCACAGAGCCTTTAAAACGCGGGCATTTAAAAAATGAGCATAGGAAGCGAATCTTTCGCTTCCTATGCTCAGAAAGTGTTTCTGATTGCCTCGCAAGTCGAGGCAATCAGAAACACACCAAAAAAATGCACGATCTTGGTCACTGAGTGACCAAGATGGCGCTGCCCTTCTAAGGGCAAGAGCACAGGAGGCAGGAAGTACCTGCTTCCTGTGCTCTCTGGCTGTCACACGATTGCCTCTTCACAGAGGCAATCAGTGACTGCCAGGCACACTGACAGGCAGTGGGGATGTTCTGCTGAACATCCCCACTTACTGGTCAGATCAATATTAACCCTATATTGATCTGACCAGTTATGATCTGCCTCCCTCTCCTCACATTTTTTTAGTGAGGGAGAGAGACAGATCAAAGTTATAAAAGTAAAAAAAAACAATAAACACACAACACACAAATATTAAATCAATAAAAAAAAATTTATTAAAGCAATTCCCTGCGTTTAACCCCTTCCCTGCCACTGATCTTGCATAAGCAGTGATCGTGCACATCAGCGCATTTATTTTTGCCGTTTGTGCATTTTTTAGGGGTTAATTTTTTTTGTACTGTAATTTATTACAGTACTAAAAAGGCTCTTCTAAGAGTTATTAACCCCTTCTTTGCCGTCGATCACTGCTTACGCAATGATATTGACGCCAAAGCAATTTTTATCTGTCTGCATATTTTTATTTTATTTTTTTTACACATACCCGCTAGGGGATTACATGTAAAGTAAAAATATTTGAGTTTTTTTTTTTTTAAGCTACCTGAGCGCATAGCGATCAGTAACAGCGAATTAGTGGCAAAGGCGGTTTGGTGATTTCTCAATTAAGCTCACCATTCGCCCTGGTCAGATCAAAATTGGTCGGATCAATATTCACAAATATTGATCTGCCTCCCTCTCCTCACTAACATTTTTGTGACGGAAAGAGACAGATCAGTATTAGTGATATAAAATAACATTTTATAAAATTGTCAGGTTTTATGAAAGTCTTTCACTGTGTATTAACCCCTTCCCTGCCATTCATCACTGTGTAAGCAGTAATCTTGCACAGCAACAGTATGTTTTTCTGTCTGCACTGTTTTATGGATTAATTTCTTTGTACTGTAATGTATTACAGTACTAGATAGGCTCTTCTAAGAGCTATTAACCCCTTCTTTGCTCGAGATCACTGCTTACGCACTGATTCTGAGGCCGCGGACTCAGGGTTCGATTTTGACCCTATTCAGCTTTCTGATACATCATCTAGCGATGTATCGGTGGCTGCTGAGCCCTTGCCACAAGTAGTGATGGGGGTCTACCGATAAAAAAATATATGGTTTGGTGGGGGTAAATTACATTGGCTGGCTTCAAAGATATATCCCATAAAGGACACGTACGCAGGTTGACTACATGTCAAAATTCCAAGTTGGAATTTTGAGATGCGCATCTCACAAATGTTGCCTTCTAGCCAAAAACAAACCAACAAACCTATGCATGGGTGCTATCCCTGTACTCGGGAGATGTTGCTGAACACATATTGGGTTGTTGTTTGGCAGTGACATATACCAGAATCTGTGAATTCATGCCTGAAGTACAATGCATGTGGAAAAAAACCTCCCAAAAAAGTACTACCACAAACTTTTACAAAGGCTGGTGGTAGAATTAGTACCTATACCGTATTAAAATACCACCATTTGAAATACCTTAGGATGTCTATTTTCCAAAAATATATGGTTTGATGGGGTAAAATTCATTGGACGGCTTCAAAAATGTTCCAAATGGAACATGGGCGCAGGCTGACTACATGTCAAAATTCCAGGTTGGAATTGCGCACCCCCTAAATGTGGAATTTTAGACCCAATACAAACCAACAAACCTATGCATGGGGGGTATCCCTGTACTCAGGAGATGTTGCTGAACACATATTGAGGTGTTGGTTGGCAGTGGCAAATACCAGAATCTGAAAATTCCTGCCTGAACTACAATGTGTGTGGGGAAAAAATGACATCCCAACCCTGTGACATAGGTTGGTGGTAGAATTAGCACTTGGAAAGTGTTAAAATACCACAATTTTAAAAACCCTAGGATGTCTAGTTTTCCAAAATATATGGTTTTATGGGGTAAAATACTTTGACAGGCTTCAAAAGTGTCCCAAATGGAACATGGGCGCAGGCTGACTACATGTCAAAATTCCAAGTTGGAAATGCACCCCCCCTAAACATGGCCTTTTAGCCCCCAAATAATCTAACTAACCTACACATGGGTGGTATCCCTGTACTCAGGAGATGTTGCTGAACACATATTAATGTGTTTTGTGGCACTGACACATAATAGGATCTATGAATTCATGCCCGATGTACAATGAATGTGAAAAACAAATTACTATCCATAACATTGACATAGGCTGGTGGTAGAATTAGTGCATGGAAAGTGTTAAAATACTACCATTTGAAATACCCTAGGGT
The DNA here is from genome assembly GCA_036172795.1 of Pelodytes ibericus. NCBI lineage: Eukaryota > Metazoa > Chordata > Amphibia > Anura > Pelodytidae > Pelodytes > Pelodytes ibericus. The sequence goes on from CM069867.1 coordinate 71,983,285, forward strand.
GTCTAGTTTTCAAAAATATATGGTTTTGTGGGATAGAATACACTTTTTGGCTTCAAAAATGTCCCAAATGGGACATCGGCGCAGGTTTTCTGCACGTCAGAATTCCAAGTTGGAAAACCAAAAAGCGCACCTCTCAAATGTGGCCTTTTAACCCCCAAATAACCTAACCAACCTATACATGGGTGGTATCCCTGTACTCAGGAGATGTTGCTGAACACATATTGAGGTGTTGTTTGGCACTGACATATAACAGGATCTGTGAATTCATGCCCAAAGTACTATGTATGTGAAAAAAAATTACTATCCATAACATTGACATAGGCTGGTAGTATAATTAGTGCATGGAAAGTGTTAAAATACTACCATTTGAAATACCCTAGGGTGTCTAGTTTTCAAAAATATATGGTTTTGTGGGATAGAATACACTTTTTGGCTTCAAAAATGTCCCAAATGGGACATGGGAGCAGGTTTTCTGCACGTCAGAATTCCAAGTTGGAAAACCAAAAAGCGCACCTCTCAAATGTGGCCTTTTAACCCCCAAATAACCTAACCAACCTATACATGGGGGGTATCCCTGTACTCAGGAGATGTTGCTGAACACATATTGAGGTGTTGTTTGGCACTGACATATAACAGGATCTGTGAATTCATGCCCAAAGTACAATGTATGTGAAAAAAAATTACTACCCAAAACATTGACATAGGCTGGTAGTATAATTAGTGCATGGAAAGTGTTAAAATACTACCATTTGAAATACCCTAGGGTGTCTAGTTTAAAAATATATATGGTTTTGTGGGGTAGAATACACTTTCTGGCTTCAAAAATGTCCCAAATGGGACATGGGCACAAGTTTTCTGCATGTCAGAATTCCAAGTTGGAAAACCAAAATGCGCACCCCCTAAATGTGGCCTTTTAGCCCCAAAACAAACCAACAAACCTATGCATGGGTGGTATCCCTGTACTCAGGAGATGTTGCTGAACACATATTGAGGTGTTATTTGGAAATATCCCTTCACATTTTAAGGTAATGTTTACCTAAATTGCAATATATGTGAAAAATTTAAAAAAAAGATTTTTTGCTGCAAACTTTGGCATAGATTGGTGGTAAAATGGCTACATGAAATGTGTCAAAATACCCCAAGTTAAATGCCCTGAGTTGTCTAGTTTTCAAAAATATGTACATGTTGGGGGTCATTCATGGATTTAGTACAGAAATCAGTGTTACAATGTCACTATCGCTAATTTTGAAAGAAAGGATTTTAAAATAGCTTTGCACCACTTATAGTACTGGCCCTGTAACATGAATAAAAAAGCACAAAAACATAAAAACATGGGCTATTTCTGAACTCAGGACATATATTAGAAACTTTTTAGCAGTGTTTTTTTGTTGTCTCTTGTACATGAGTATACGATTTTTCAAATAAAAGTCATAAAAAAAGTATTTTTTCAATTTTTTTGCCATATTTTATTATTTTTTTTACATCAAATTATATGCTATTATCAAAATAATGGTATCAAAAGAAAGCCCTTCTTATAACGATAAAAACAATATATAGTTTGTGCGGGTACACTAAATGAGACAGAAATAAATTACAGCAAAACACAAACACCTCAGAAATGTTAAAACAGTCCATGTCACCAAGCGTCGGACAAGCCAAAAAAGTCATGTCACTAAGGGGTTAAACTCCTTCACTGTATTACCCTCTACCACTTCTACTGGAAGACTATTCCATGCATCCACTACCCTCTCAGTACAGTAATACTTTCATTAGTCCCTGGCCTTATCTTATATCTAGGATAGCCTTATACCTATCCCACGCATGCTTAAACTCCTTCACTGTATTAACCTCTACCACTTCTACTGGAAGACTATTCCATACATCCACTACCCTCTCAGTAATGTAATACTTTCATTAGTCCCTGACCTTATCTTATATCTAGGATAGCCTTACACCTATCCCATGCATGATTAAACTCCTTCACTGTATTAACCTCTACCACTTCTACTGGAAGACTATTCCATACATCCACTACCCTCTCAGTAAAGTAATACTTTCATTAGTCCCTGGCCTTATCTTATATCTAGGATAGCCTTACACCTATCCCATGCATGCTTAAACTCCTTCACTGTATTAACCTCTACCACTTCTACTGGAAGACTATTCCATACATCCACTACCCTCTCAGTAATGTAATACTTTCATTAGTCCCTGGCCTTATCTTATATCTAGGATAGCCTTATGCCTATCCCATGCGTGCTTAAACTCCTTCACTGTATTAACCTCTACCACTTCTACTGGAAGACTATTCCATGCATCCACTACCCTCTCAGTAAAGTAATACTTTCATTAGTCCCGGGCCTTATCTTATATCTAGGATAGCCTTATACCTATCCCATGCGTGCTTAAACTCCTTCACTGTATTAACCTCTACCACTTCTACTGGAAGACTATTCCATACATCCACTACCCTCTCAGTAAAGTAATACTTTCATTAGTCCCTGACCTTATCTTATATCTAGGATAGCCTTATACCTATCCCATGCATGCTTAAACTCCATCACTGTATTAACCTCTACCACTTCTACTGGAAGATTATTCCATACATCCACTACCCTCTCAGTAATGTAATACTTTCATTAGTCCCTGGCCTTATCTTATATCTAGGATAGCCTTATACCCATCCCACGCATGCTTAAACTCCTTCACTGTATTAACCTCTACCACTTCTACTGGAAGACTATTCCATACATCCACTACCCTCTCAGTAATGTAATACTTTCATTAGTCCCTGGCCTTATCTTATATCTAGGATAGCCTTATACCTATCCCATGCATGCTTAAACTCCTTCACTGTATTAACCTCTACCACTTCTACTGGAAGACTATTCCATGCATCCACTACCATCTCAGTAATGTAATACTTTCATTAGTCCCTGGCCTTATCTTATATCTAGGATAGCCTTATACCTATCCCACGCATGCTTAAACACCTTCACTGTATTACCCTCTACCTCTTCTACTGGAAGACTATTCCATGCATCCACTACCCTCTCAGTAACGTAATACTTTCATTAGTCTCTGGCCTTATCTTATATCTAGGATAGCCTTATACCTATCCCATGCATGCTTAAACTCCTTCACTGTATTAACCTCTACCACTTCTACTGGAAGACTATTCCATGCATCCACTACCCTCTCAGTAATGTAATACTTTCATTACTCCCTGGCCTTATCTTATATCTAGGATAGCCTTATACCTATCCCATGCATGCTTAAACTCCTTCACTGTATTAACCTCTACCACTTCTACTGGAAGACTATTCCATACATCCACTACCCTCTCAGTAAAGTAATACTTTCATTAGTCCCTGGCCTTATCTTATATCTAGGATAGCCTTATACCTATCCCATGCATGCTTAAACTCCTTCACTGTATTAACCTCTACCACTTCTACTGGAAGACTATTCCATGTATCCACTACCCTCTCAGTAATGTAATACTTTCATTAGTCTCTGACCTTATCTTATATCTAGGATAGCCTTATGCCTATCCCATGCATGCTTAAACTACTTCACTGTATTAACCTCTACCACTTCTACTGGAAGACTATTCCATACATCCACTACCCTCTCAGTAAAGTAATACTTTCATTAGTCCCTGGCCTTATCTTATATCTAGGATAGCCTTATACCTATCCCATGCATGCTTAAACTCCTTCACTGTATTAACCTCTACCACTTCTACTGGAAGACTATTCCATGTATCCACTACCCTCTCAGTAATGTAATACTTTCATTAGTCTCTGACCTTATCTTATATCTAGGATAGCCTTATGCCTATCCCATGAATTTTTATTACATTATAATTTTTATTATTAGATTTTATATTAGATTATATTATAATATATGAATAAAGCCCATTCTTGTTGCAGGAGTTTGGTGACCCAGACCTTATGTGACACACGAAAACGCATGGAAAGTACTGGTTAATACTGCAATGCGTATCTCTCTTTAGTGTGGTCTTCCTCCAAGCATAATGTACAAATAAGAAAACACACACACACATACATATATGTCAGTCTCTCCGTATGGGCATGAATCTATATATGTATATATAACATTTTTAGTTTTTAGTTCCGTGCAAAACTAAAAATATTATTTATATATAGATGAATGCCCATGCGGCTTCCAGTACGTAGGTTGCACTATTAGATCTAAACGAATGGAAGAGCAAGTCTGGATAATTAGAAGGTGAGAGATTGTGTGTGTGTGTTACCAGTACTTTCTTTTCCCATTTTAGGTGAGCTCTTAGAAAAAGGTATTTTATTGTTATATGAAAAAAAAACGTCTTATATACATAATAAAATATTCACCCATAAGGTGAAAAGAAAGTAATGGTAAAACATTATTGTGATTAAAGGCTGTGCAATTCCCTGAAACACAACATGTGACCACTGACCTATAACAAAATCCAAATAGATATAGGCAGTGTCAGATGAGTTAACCCCTGAGTGGCTAGACAGATAGATGCAGTGTCAGAGGAGTTAAGCTCCGGATGGCTAGACAGCTATAGGCAGTGTCAGAGGAGTTAACCCCTGAGTGGCTAGACAGATAGATGCAGTGTCAGAGGAGTTAAGCTCCGGATGGCTAGACAGATAGAGGCAGTGTCAGAGGAGTTAACCCCTGAGTGGCTAGACAGATAGATGCAGTGTCAGAGGAGTTAACCCCTGAGTGGCTAGACAGATAGATGCAGTGTCAGAGGAGTTAAGCTCCGGATGGCTAGACAGATAGAGGCAGTGTCAGAGGAGTTAACCCCTGAGTGGCTAGACAGATAGATGCAGTGTCAGAGGAGTTAAGCTCTGTATGGCTAGACAGATAGAGGCAGTGTCAGAGGAGTTAATCCCTGAGTGGCTAGACAGATAGATGCAGTGTCAGAGGAGTTAACCCCTGAGTGGCTAGACAGATAGATGCAGTGTCAGAGGAGTTAAGCTCCGGATGGCTAGACAGATAGAGGCAGTGTCAGAGGAGTTAACCCCTGAGTGGCTAGACAGATAGATGCAGTGTCAGAGGAGTTAAGCTCCGGATGGCTAGACAGATAGAGGCAGTGTCAGAGGAGTTAACCCCTGAGTGGCTAGACAGATAGATGCAGTGTCAGAGGAGTTAAGCTCTGTATGGCTAGACAGATAGAGGCAGTGTCAGAGGAGTTAATCCCTGGGTGGCTAGACAGATAGATGCAGTGTCAGAGGAGTTAAGCTCCAGATGGCTAGACAGATAGAGGCAGTGTCAGAGGAGTTAATCCCTGGGTGGCTAGACAGATAGATGCAGTGTCAGAGGAGTTAATCCCTGGGTGACTAGACAGATAGATGCAGTGTCAGAGGAGTTAAGCTCCAGATGGCTAGACAGATAGAGGCAGTGTCAGAGGAGTTAATCCCTGGGTGACTAGACAGATAGATGCAGTGTCAGAGGAGTTAATCCCTGGGTGACTAGACAGATAGATGCAGTGTCAGAGGAGTTAATCCCTGGGTGACTAGACAGATAGATGCAGTGTCAGAGGAGTTAAGCTCCAGATGGCTAGACAGATAGAGGCAGTGTCAGAGGAGTTAATCCCTGGGTGGCTAGACAGATATAGGTAGTGTCAGAGACGTTAACCCCTGGGTGGTTAGACAGATATAAGCAGTGTCAGAGGAGTTAACCCCTGTGTGACTAGACAGATATAGGCAGTATTAGAGAACTGTACCCCTTTTTCCAAGATACACACATTCACACTGACACACAAACTCTCTCTAACTCACACTGATACACACACACACACATACACTCTCTAACTCACACTGACACGCACTCTCACTCACACTGACACACACTCTCACTCACATAGTCTCTCTCACTGACACAAACACACTTACTCACATTCTCTCACTCACACTGACACACACACTCTCACTCACACTGACACACACACTCTGTCAGTTCTTACCTGGTGCATCTCTAGTGTGAAGGAGGGACTGAGCCAATAAGGAGAGGGCTCTAAATCCGGGACTTTGCATTGTCCCAGACTGAGGCTGGCGACACAGAACAGAGGGGGGGAAAAAACGCTGCATGGAGCAGCCAAGTGCCGCCCCCGCCTGGGGCAGTTGCCCCAATCTGCCCCATGGAAGGGCTGGCCCTGCCCATAACCCAGTGATATAAAGCCACCTAAACTAAAGGTAAGCTAAAATGTGTAAATAAAAGACTATATTTATCTGGTGGACGCAGCTCTGCGTATACTCCTCTGCGAGCTGGCACTTCACAAGGACTTCAGTCAGATCTCAGATCATCCGACTAAAGATGGGGGCACAACACACTCCGCCTCCCTACATTGTGCGCAAACACCATGCTTCGTATGCTCACGTGTATTACATTGTATGAGATCCGCAGAAAAGCCTGTCCGGATGCCATCTTTGGTCAGATGGTCAGACATCAGACAGACGGTCCGTCCTTGGACATAAGGGTCCCTGAGGAGCGTACAAAGAGCTGCTTCAGCCAAATAGGTACATTTCTTATGTTCTTTCACTAGCAAGTTTCACCATTACTATATACATACCCATACATACAAACGCCACAGTTCCAAAATTTGGGGTAAATTTCCTTGTTTTTGAAAGCAAATTTTGTCCATTAAAAAAACATGAAGTGGATGAGAAATACAGTGTAGACATTGATAATGTTGTAAATTACTATCGTAGCTGGAAACGGCTGATTTTTAATGGAATATCGACATAGACGACAGCAGCATCACTCCCATGTTCCAGTGGGCAGAGGCCCATTATCAGCATCAACACCCTGTGTTCAAATGGACAGAGGCCCATTATCAGCATCAACACCCTGTGTTCAAATGGACAGAAGCCCATTATCAGCAGCATCACTCCAGTGTTCCAATGAACAGAGGCCCATTATCAGCAGCCATCCTTCCTGTGTTCCAGTGGACAGAGGCCCATTTTCAGCAGCATCCCTCCTGTATTCCAGTGGACAGAGGCCCATTTTCAGCAGCCATCCCTCCTGTGTTCCAATGGACAGAGGCCCATTATCAGCAGCATCACTCCTGTGTTCCAATGGACAGAGGCCCATTATCAGCAGCATCACTCCTGTGTTCCAATGGACAGAAGCCCATTATCAGCAGCATCACTCCTTTGTTCCATTGGACAGAGGCCCATTATCAGCAGCATCACTCCTGTGTTCCAGTGGGCAGAGGCCCATTATCAGCAGCATCACTCCTGTGTTCCAATGGACAGAGGCCCATTATCAGCAGCATCACTCCTGTGTTCCAATGGACAGAGGCCCATTATCAGCAGCATCACTCCTGTGTTCCAATGGACAGAGGCCCATTATCAGCAGCATCACTCCTGTGTTCCAATGGACAGAGGCCCATTATCAGCAGCATCACTCCTGTGTTCCAATGGTGTGTTGTGTTAGTTAATCCAAGTTCATGCCTCCCAACTGTCCCCCTTTGCGCAGAACAGCCCCTATTTTGGGAGGCTGCCCGCTGTCCTGCCAAGCTATAACTCTATCCTGCTTTTCGGACAAGACGTATACCTCAGCAGGACAGTTGGACTTTGGTCCGCAATAAAAATGGAGGTCTCCGGTGTCTGGTAGACCGTAGACTGGTCATTGCGCATGCGCAGTAGTGCTGCCAGTTGGAATGACAACGCTTATATTGTGCATGTGTGGTTGCGCTGACTCGCAACAGCCAAAACTCCGCCCCCTGGGGACAAGAGTTGGGAGGTCTGGAAGTTTATAATTTTAAAAGTCAAGGTCTTGCCTGTATTTTTTTATTAATTGCTATAAATTTTCATGGAAAAACAGGGACATTTTAAGTGACCCCAAACTTTAGAATGGTAGAATTAAAAAAAACTGTGAAATAAAGGGATTTATGGCAAAAATACTTTTGGGCCCACAGCTGTGCTTTAAAGTCTGGCTGATCAGTCCCCCAGACCCCCCCATGTAAAGAGGAAAGATTGATTCTATGTACAGTTGCTATCTCTGTAAAGGACAATATCAAGTTATTTCCTTTGTTTGTGACACAACTTGCTGTTCAGCATTATTAGGGTCAGGCTCGGTACTTGTCGCTGCATTATGCTGACCAGAGAATATTTCTCTACAAAAACAGGAAAAAAAAAATCCCAAATCAGGGAAGTTTACGATCCAGGCAATGGCAGGAGCAGACAGTCCCGGGATTTCAGAAGGACAGATGGAGGAAAACAGTGCTGACAGAATATACGACAAAGTGTGTACAGAGATTGAGACTTTGGAGTTACCCCTGGGATCCACATTAAGGTACAAATAAACCTTGGATGGGAGGTATATCTGATGCATGTTCTAACCTTGGATGGGAGGTATATCTGATGTATTACTATTACTGCCTAGTATAAATAGTGCAGTTTGTATAGTGACTATCATTTAATCAGGTGGGATAGGAATCATTAACTGTGTGTATATCTAATGAATTATTACTCTCTGATCCAAGAAATGGTGTTTGTGCTGCCGGTAGGGAAATGAGAAATGACAGCGATGCAGGTTTACAAATTAACGAAATAATTAAATTGTAACTTGCAAGCTGGAGGGACGATCTGCCCGGGCACACTGATTGGGGGTTTTGCCCTAGGATTACTGCAAGAATCTTAATTTTTTTGAAAATGCTCCTCATATAAAAATCCCCCCCCCCCCCCCCAATCTGTTCGTGGCTGCGCCCCACTGAAAGGGTCAAAGAAACATTATTCTGAGTTCTTACGTGAATAATAGAGCAAGATAATGTAATAATATAATCTATTTAACCAAAAAGGCTACGCTGATCTGTTCTCTCCATTCCAAGTACGCCAGGAGATGTTTTGATTATCTAACATAATGGAAACTAATATTATCAATCTCAGATGGATGAAGGCCTAAATATAGTCCTATTTAAATAATAAAACCTGCAACTCTAAAGGGTTTACATAATATATGGGGCCAAAATGGTGCCTCCGAAATCTGGAATGATTCCAGGGGGGGGCCTCATTAGGGTTCACTGGCCCCCAGGGAGGGCTTTTTTTTTTTTTTTTTTTTTTTAAAGTCATTTGATTTTTAACTTATTATTTTCAATTGTCCAGATCAGATCTGGAGAATTGAAATACCCGAAAAATGTATTTTTGAATGATCGTTGCATACTGGGTAGCCGCACATAGAAGACGAAATTGTCCCAATCCAAAGGCCTCTGATGCTTCGGTTTCGGAATGGCCCAAATTGCTGTTTCGCATGTGATCACTGCATTTTGAATACCCACATTTCAGGAATCCCTTTGATTCAGCTAATATGCCTGATCCGAATGCAGTTAGGAATGGATCGGTGTATATTGAGCATTATACAGATTCTACAGCTGATGCATTAGCCCACTCTGCCCTCTCAGCACAATGAGGTCCATAAATATGTTAGTGGATAACTGTACTACTTTGATGCACTAATACTAATTAATTAGTTATTAATTCGTAGATCAATAACATCGCTTTGTAATTTTACTAAAGTACCTACAGAAGGAACATGCTTAATATTGTAATTCTGAAGAATATTAACAGTTGGCTGCAAAATGCACACAAGATTAAAATTAGAATGTGGCAGCCTGCTCTGTCCAGGAACTCTGAATTGTTATTTTCCGCTAATGTCCTTTCCTCTCTCCTGCTCCACCTGGTGCTGTCAGTACTCCTGTACACATTTTGGGGCATATAAACATAATATTTTGTTTAGAAGAAGGTGTTAGGATCTGTACGGATGCTACCCCACTGGCTATTCCACCTTGGCTTTCTCTTAGGCCCTTACATAGGATGTGTCTTCTTTGCTGTAGTACTTTACAGATTTGCAGCTAGTACAAGAGCATCATATTATATATCCCAGCACGGCATATTGGGGGAGTTAATACAGACTCTGCAGGTCTTTTGTGTTATACAGTTCTGCACAGTCATCCTGGAACATATTTTGTTTGTGCCTCAGGCACTGCAGGAGTTCGGTTACCCAGACCTGATGTTCTGTACCTGCTGATCCTGGTATCTAGTTTGTCTTTTATTATCTGTGTCAGCAAAAGATGGTGATCTGGAGATGGGTTTTTATGCACAAGAAAGAAAAAAAAGCACAGATTAGAGAGAATTCAAATAAAGTTCCTGGTCTTACTTAAAACAAAAAAAATATATTTCCTCACCATTTTGTTACTTGTTGTACACTTAGCTTCCAATACCAATCATCTCAGTACCACTCTATGAATTGCAATCACTTTCTTGCTATCAACCTGAATAGATTTTACATTAACTCCTCCTTTTTTTTAGATTCCATGCATACAGCTGTACGCTCTGCCATTTTGAGCTAAAAAAAAAAAAAAAAAAAAAAAAGAAGATATTTGGGAGTTTGTTAGTAAAACAATATGTTGGTTTTAGATCAGTGGTGGCTAACCTCGGCACTGCAGATGTCTGGGAGCAATATACACCTCAGAGACGACTGAGCATCCTGGGATATGTAGTTCCCAAACATCTGCAGTGCTGAGGTTAGCCATCACTGATCTAAAACCTACCGATTGTTTTACCAACAAATTGCAAAGAGATGATAATAAGAGTATTGATTTAATTAAAAAAAAAGGATTTATTTTATTTATTTAGTTAATGCAGCAATAAAACCCTTCTGAAAAATGCCAGATAATCCTCTGGCTGAGGAATGACACAAAGGATGCTGCTTCGGCACAGAGCAGGGATAACCTGAATCAAGATACTAGTAAAATGAAACATAGACTAAAAAATGTATTCATGAAAAAGGGAACTGTAAAAGCATTGGAAAAATAATTCACACAACTGTACAAAAAATTACTTAATTGTTTAATTAAAAGATTGTATCAAGTGTAGATGATTTTTAAAGAAATTCTTTAATTAAAGAATACAAATAAAGTCCCTTATTGAGCCATCTTTACTCCATATCGTTCTCTCAGGGGGCAGACATGTTGTTTAGAATCTTTACTCCATATTGTTCTCTCAGGGGGCAGACATGTTGGTTAGGATCTTTACTCCATATCGCTCTCTCAGGGGGCAGACATGTTGGTTAGAATCTTTACTCCATATTGTTCTCTCAGGGGGCAGACATGTTATTTAAAATCTTTACTCCATATCGTTCTCTCAGGGGGCGGACATGTTGGTTAGAATCTTTACTCCATATAGTTTTCTCAGGGGGCAGACATGTTGGTTAGAATCTTTACTCCATATAGTTTTCTCAGGGGGCAGACATGTTGGTTAGAATCTTTACTCCATATAGTTTTCTCAGGGGGCAGACATGTTGGTTAGAATCTTTACTCCATATAGCTCTCTCAGGGGGCAGACATGTTGGTTAGAATCTTTACTCCATATAGCTCTCTCAGGGGGCAGACATGTTGGTTAGAATCTTTACTCCATATTGTTCTCTCAGGGGGCAGACATGTTGGTTAGAATCTTTACTCCATATCGTTCTCTCGGGGGACAGACATGTTGGTTAGAATCTTTGCTCCATATAGTTCTCTCAGGGGGCAGACATGTTAGTTAGAATCTTTACTCCATATAGTTTTCTCAGGGAGCAGACATGTTGGTTAGAATCTTTACTCCATATAGTTCTCTCAGGGGGCAGACATGTTGGTTAGAATCTTTACTCCATATTGTTCTCTCAGGGAGCAGACATGTTGGTTAGAATCTTTACTCCATATAGTTCTCTCAGGGGGCAGACATGTTGGTTAGAATCTTTACTCCATATCGTTCTCTCAGGGGGCAGACATGTTGGTTAGAATCTTTACTCCATATAGCTCTCTCAGGGGGCAGACATGTTGGTTAGAATCTTTACTCCATATCGTTCTCTCAGGGGGCAGACATGTTGGTTAGAATCTTTCCTCCATATTGTTCTCTCAGGGGGCAGACAAATTGGTTAGAATCTTTCCTCCATATTGTTCTCTCAGGGGGCAGACAAATTGGTTAGAATCTTTACTCCATATAGCTCTCTCAGGGGGCAGACATGTTGGTTAGAATCTTTACTCCATATAGCTCTCTCTGGGGGCAGACATGTTGGTTAGAATCTTTACTCCATATAGTTCTCTCAGGGGGCAGACATGTTGGTTAGAATCTTGGGTCAGATCGTCACTCACTTTGGTTCAGATGAACAAAGATCTAACCAAAGATTCTAAACACAATGTCTGCCTCCTGGTAGAGCTACATGGAGTAAAGATGGCTCAATATTTATTTGTATATTGAGCCATTTATTTGTATTCTTTCATTAAAGCGTTTCTATATAAAATGCCTGCACTTGATGCAATCCTTTAATTAAACAGAACTTCATTTTTTATTACAGTCGTAATTTAAGTCAAAGTAGCCAAGATGGAAAAATTCTCCTATTCAGCTACTTTGGCCTTACGTTTGAAATTCCCTTCTCAGTTAATTTGCTGCATTTCTCTCTTTCATAAATAAAGCTCTTGTCTGTGTTCCTATTTGATAATGTCCAGTGTATAAGAGATGTAATATGAAGCCACTAATCCTTCCATGTAACCCCCTACTCATTTCACCTCTATGCATGTGGGACTCTTTGGAGATAGTTTTGCTGTTCTGCTCCGAGGTGTGTGTGTTCCCTTCTTACACCAACCGAGCTCTGCCATCACCTGGATGCCCCTGGACAGGTCTGATAAGGCATCGGCAAGGGGTCATGACCTGACCTTTCGCGGACACCAGATGTCCTGTGCCTTTCGGATTGCAGCGGGTTTTCCTAAATGGTGGTAGGATCCTGGTAACAAACAGACACAGTATGGGCACAGCCTTGTTTCATGAAAGGACAGGTTGCACCTACTACCAGCAGCTCAAACGCGTTGGGAGACTGCCTGACCCAGTGCTGAGCAGTGACCCGGAGAGTTACCTATCTGAAATAATAAACCATACGAACCCTTCCAGATTTTATTCTTAGTTCGAATTATAGACTGTGACTTAGTAATTATTTGGCATAAAATTGAAGTTTCCATGTTTTTGTTCATTCAACAGATTTAAAAAAAATAAAAAATATATATCTTTGAAAGGGTAACAAACACCTTCTGGAATGTCATGTATGTTACTCATTTTTTCATCACCTGCAAAGAGTCAGGTTTTTTCTTTCCAAACTTCGCTGACAGCACAAATAATGAGATAAAAAGAGTCGGCTGTAGTTTGGTTTTGACATCATCAGAGGAGGGTGGAAAGTAGTTGATACCTTAGACAGCCTCCCAGTGGAAGCAGTAAGAGCAAACAGTGTAAAACAAATTAAACAATGCATGACGTGTGTCTAATCCTATCCTACCGAACAAAATAAATCTGAGGTTATATTATCAAGACAAAGCGTATAATGCAGGTTTCTATATCAATGCACAAAGGGCTGGTTGGAAAATCAGTGAGTAAATCAGAGATATTGATCCTTACCTGTTCGGATCGCGATATCCAACTGGAGCAGGATATTGTGACATCACTGCAGCCATGAACCTAAATATAGGACCAGTATATTAATATAATACATACAGAGAGTGCAAGAAACACAAACAAACATGATACACCTGTAACACAGCAGGCGGCCCCCCTGATACACCTGTAACACAGCAGGCAGCCCCCCTGATACACCTGTAACACAGCAGGCAGACCCCTGATACACCTGTAACACAGCAGGCAGCCCCCTGATACACCTGTAACACAGCAGGCAGACCCCTGATACACCTGTAACACAGCAGGCAGACCCCTGATACACCTGTAACACAGCAGGCAGACCCCTGATACACCTGTAACACAGCAGGCAGACCCCTGATACACCTGTAACACAGCAGGCAGACCCCTGATACACCTGTAACACAGCAGGCAGACCCCTGATACACCTGTAACACAGCAGGCAGACCCCTGATACACCTGTAACACAGCAGGCAGACCCCTGATACACCTGTAACACAGCATGCAGCCCCCCTGATACACCTGTAACACAGCAGGCAGACCCCTGATACACCTGTAACACAGCATGCAGACCCCTGATACACCTGTAACACAGCATGCAGCCCCCCTGATACACCTGTAACACAGCAGGCAGACCCCTGATACACCTGTAACACAGCAGGCGGCCTCCCTGATACACCTGTAACACAGCAGGCAGACCCCTGATACACCTGTAACACAGCAGGCAGACCCCCTGATACACCTGTAACACAGCAGGCAGACCCCTGATACACCTGTAACACAGCAGGCGGACCCCTGATACACCTGTAACACAGCAGGCGGCCTCCCTGATACACCTGTAACACAGCAGGCAGACCCCTGATACACCTGTAACACAGCAGGCGGCCTCCCTGATACACCTGTAACACAGCAGGCAGACCCCTGATACACCTGTAACACAGCAGGCAGACCCCTGATACACCTGTAACACAGCAGGCAGACCCCTGATACACCTGTAACACAGCAGGCAGACCCCTGATACACCTGTAACACAGCAGGCAGACCCCTGATACACCTGTAACACAGCAGGCGGCCCCCTGATACACCTGTAACACAGCAGGCGGCCCCCCTGATACACCTGTAACACAGCAGGCAGACCCCTGATACACCTGTAACACAGCAGGCAGACCCCTGATACACCTGTAACACAGCAGGCAGACCCCTGATACACCTGTAACACAGCATGCAGCCACCCTGATACACCTGTAACACAGCAGGCAGACCCCTGATACACCTGTAACACAGCAGGCGGCCTCCCTGATACACCTGTAACACAGCAGGCAGACCCCTGATACACCTGTAACACAGCAGGCAGACCCCCTGATACACCTGTAACACAGCAGGCAGACCCCCTGATACACCTGTAACACAGCAGGCAGACCCCTGATACACCTGTAACACAGCAGGCGGACCCCTGATACACCTGTAACACAGCAGGCGGCCTCCCTGATACACCTGTAACACAGCAGGCAGACCCCTGATACACCTGTAACACAGCAGGCGGCCTCCCTGATACACCTGTAACACAGCAGGCAGACCCCTGATACACCTGTAACACAGCAGGCAGACCCCTGATACACCTGTAACACAGCAGGCAGACCCCTGATACACCTGTAACACAGCAGGCAGACCCCTGATACACCTGTAACACAGCAGGCAGACCCCTGATACACCTGTAACACAGAAGGCGGCCCCCTGATACACCTGTAACACAGCAGGCGGCCCCCCTGATACACCTGTAACACAGCAGGCAGACCCCTGATACACCTGTAACACAGCATGCAGCCCCCCTGATACACCTGTAACACAGCAGGCAGACAACCCTGATACACCTGTAACACAGCAGGCAGACCCCTGATACACCTGTAACACAGCAGGCAGACCCCTGATACACCTGTAACACAGCAGGCAGACCCCTGATACACCTGTAACACAGCAGGCAGACCAGCCCCCCTGATACACCTGTAACACAGCAGGCAGACCCCTGATACACCTGTAACACAGCATGCAGCCCCCCTGATACACCTGTAACACAGCATGCAGCCCCCCTGATACACCTGTAACACAGCAGGCAGACCCCCTGATACACCTGTAACACAGCAGGCAGACCCCTGATACACCTGTAACACAGCATGCAGCCCCCCTGATACACCTGTAACACAGCAGGCAGACCCCTGATACACCTGTAACACAGCAGGCAGACCCCTGATACACCTGTAACACAGCATGCAGCCCCCCTGATACACCTGTAACACAGCAGGCAGACCCCTGATACACCTGTAACACAGCAGGCAGACCCCTGATACACCTGTAACACAGCATGCAGCCCCCCTGATACACCTGTAACACAGCAGGCAGACCCCTGATACACCTGTAACACAGCAGGCAGACCCCTGATACACCTGTAACACAGCATGCAGCCCCCCTGATACACCTGTAACACAGCAGGCAGACCCCTGATACACCTGTAACACAGCAGGCAGACCCCTGATACACCTGTAACACAGCAGGCAGACCCCTGATACACCTGTAACACAGCAGGCAGACCCCTGATACACCTGTAACACAGCAGGCAGACCCCTGATACACCTGTAACACAGCAGGCAGACCCCTGATACACCTGTAACACAGCATGCAGCCCCCCAATACACCTGTATCACGGCATGCAGCCCACCCCCCGGTCTCTGCGCAGTGCGGGTCTCGCGCTCCCCCTGGCGGCCTCTGGCGGTCACTGCACCTGTCACAAGCAGCTCGGGCCTCCGACCAAGATGGCGGCGGAGAGCGAGAGCCCGGAGACCGGCACCGAACACGAGCGGATCCTGCAGGAGATAGAGAGCACGGACACGGCCTGCGTGGGGCCGACCCTACGGTGAGTGACCTCCCCCAACCCCCAGCACGCTCAGCCAGGCCCGAGGATTAGCGACACCTCATCCCCAGTGTGCAACCCCATACACAGTATAACAACAACCCCCAGCACGCTCAGCCAGGCCTGAGGATTAATGACACCTCATCCCCAGTGTATACATACACAGTGTAACAACAACCCCCAGCATGCTCAGCCAGGCCTGAGGATTAGCGACACCTCATCCCCAGTGTGCAACCCCATACACAGTATAACAACAACCCCCAGCACGCTCAGCCAGGCCTGAGGATTAATGACACCTCATCCCCAGTGTATACATACACAGTGTAACAACAACCCCCAGCATGCTCAGCCAGGCCTGAGGATTAGCGACACCTCATCCCCAGTGTGCAACCCCATACACAGTATAACAACAACCCCCAGCACGCTCAGCCAGGCCTGAGGATTAGTGACACCTCATCCCCAGTGTATACATACACAGTGTAACAACAACCCCCAGCATGCTCAGCCAGGCCTGAGGATTAGCGACACCTCATCCCCAGTGTATACATACACAGTGTAACAACAACCCCCAGCATGCTCAGCCAGGCCTGAGGATTAGTGACACCTCATACACAGTGTAACAACAACCCCCAGCACGCTCAGCCAGGCCTGAGGATTAGCGACACCTCATCCCCAGTGTATACATACACAGTGTAACAACAACCCCCAGCATGCTCAGCCAGGCCTGAGGATTAGCGACACCTCATCCCCAGTGTGCAACCCCATACACAGTATAACAACAACCCCCAGCACGCTCAGCCAGGCCCGAGGATTAGCGACACCTCATCCCCAGTGTGCAACCCCATACACAGTATAACAACAACCCCCAGCACGCTCAGCCAGGCCTGAGGATTAGTGACACCTCATCCCCAGTGTATACATACACAGTGTAACAACAACCCCCAGCATGCTCAGCCAGGCCTGAGGATTAGCGACACCTCATCCCCAGTGTATACATACACAGTGTAACAACAACCCCCAGCATGCTCAGCCAGGCCTGAGGATTAGCGACACCTCATCCCCAGTGTGCAACCCCATACACAGTATAACAACAACCCCCAGCACGCTCAGCCAGGCCCGAGGATTAGCGACACCTCATACAGTGTAACAACAACCCCCAGCATGCTCAGCCAGGCCTGAGGATTAGCGACACCTCATCCCCAGTGTGCAACCCCATACACAGTATAACAACAACCCCCAGCACGCTCAGCCAGGCCCGAGGATTAGCGACACCTCATACAGTGTAACAACAACCCCCAGCACGCTCAGCCAGGCCCGAGGATTAGCGACACCTCATACAGTGTAACAACAACCCCCAGCACGCTCAGCCAGGCCCGAGGATTAGCGACACCTCATACAGTGTAACAACAACCCCCAGCACGCTCAGCCAGGCCTGAGGATTAGTGACACCTCATCCCCAGTGTTCAACCCCATACACAGTATAACAACAACCCCCAGCACGCTCAGCCAGGCCTGAGGATTAGCGACACCTCATACAGTATAACAACAACCCCCAGCACGCTGAGCCAGGCCTGAGGATTAGCGACACCTCATCCCCAGTGTATACATACACAGTGTAACAACAACCCCCAGCATGCTCAGCCAGGCCTGAGGATTAGTGACACCTCATCCCCAGTGTATACATACACAGTGTAACAACAACCCCCAGCATGCTCAGCCAGGCCTGAGGATTAGCGACACCTCATCCCCAGTGTCCAACCCCATACACAGTATAACAACAACCCCCAGCACGCTGAGCCAGGCCTGAGGATTAGCGACACCTCATACAGTGTAACAACAACCCCCAGCACGCTCAGCCAGGCCTGAGGATTAGCGACACCTCATCCCCAGTGTATACATACACAGTGTAACAACAACCCCCAGCACGCTCAGCCAGGCCTGAGGATTAGCGACACCTCATCCCCAGTGTAACAACAACCCCCAGCACGCTCAGCCAGGCCTGAGGATTAGCGACACCTCATACACAGTGTAACAACAACCCCCAGCACGCTCAGCCAGGCCTGAGGATTAGCGACACCTCATACACAGTGTAACAACAACCCCCAGCACGCTCAGCCAGGCCTGAGGATTAGCGACACCTCATACACAGTGTACATCCCCCCCCCGACACACACATTATCCATCCCCCCCTGACACACACACTATCCATCCCCCCCTGACACACACACTATCCATCCCCCCTGACACACACACTTTCCTTCCCCCCCCCTCACACACCCTATCCATCCCCTCCTCACACACTATGCATCCCCCCCTGAATCACACACATTATCCATCCCCCCCTGACACACACATTATCCATCCCCCTCTGACACACACATTATCCATCCCCCTCTGACACACACATTATCCATCCCCCCCTGACACACACATTATCCATCCCCCCCTGACACACACATTATCCATCCCCCCTGACACACACACTATCCATCACCCCCTGACACACACACTATCCATCACCCCCTGACACACACACTATCCATCCCCCCAACACACACACTATCCATCCCCCCGACACACACGCTAGCCACCCCCCCGACACACACGCTAGCCATCCCCCCGACACACACACTAGCCATCCCCCCGACACACACATTAGCCATCCCCCCGACACTCACACACACTATCCATCCCCCCCTCACACACACATTATCCATCCCCCCTGACACACACATTATCCATCCCCCCCTGACACACACATTATCCATCCCCCCCGACACACACACTATCCATCCCCCCCGACACACACACACACTATCCATCCCCCCCGACACACACACACACTATCCATCCCCCCCGACACACACACACACTATCCATCCCCCCCGACACACACACACTATCCATCCCCCCTGACACACACACACTATCCATCCCCCCCCGACACACACACACTGTCCATCCCCCCGACACACACACACTATCCATCCCCCCGACACACACACACTATCCATCCCCCCCCGACACACACACACTATCCATCCCCCCCCGACACACACACACTATCCATCCCCCCCGACACACACACACTATCCATCCCCCCGACACACACACACTATCCATCCCCCCCGACACACACACACACTATCCATCCCCCCCGACACACACACACTATCCATCCCCCCCGACACACACACACTATCCATCCCCCCTGACACACACACACTATCCATCCCCCCCGACACACACACACTATCCATCCCCCCTGACACACACACACACTCCAACCCCCCCCGACACACACACACTATCCATCCCCCCCCGACACACACACACTATCCACCCCCCCCCGACACACACACACTATCCATCCCCCCCCGACACACACACACTATCCATCCCCCCTGACACACACACACACATTATCCATCCCCCCCCGACACACACACACTATCCATCCCCCCTGACACACACACACACACTATCCATCCCCCCCCGACACACACACACTATCCATCCCCCCCGACACACACACACACACTATCCATCCCCCCCGACACACACACACTTTCCATCCCCCCTGACACACACACACTATCCATCCCCCCCCGACACACACACACTATCCATCCCCCCCCCGACACACACACACTATCCATCCCCCCTGACACACACACACACTTTCCATCCCCCCCCCGACACACACACACTATCCATCCCCCCTGACACACACACACACTTTCCATCCCCTCCTCACACACTATCCATCCCCTCGTCCGGGACATACCGGTATTAAGAAAATATTTCCTTGTCCTATCTAGTTATTGTTTTTGTAATGGTCCTTATTTTATAGCAAGAAACTGATACAATAACTACTTGATGGTAATTTACAAACAAAAAGTAAAGGCTCTTAGGTGTGTTCCAAAATACAAAACAATTCCAGTTCCAGTTTAAACAGTGACAGTCGTCACCTTGTGTAATATCAAAACAAGCGCCACTATACCTTATAACCCTAACGACAGATATACGCGTTTACTCCCTGCTCTGCCTCACAGCTGAGGCAGAGCTGGTCGGGAGGCTGGTGTGCACGGACACTGTCAGTTCGTACCCAGCCAACCAAGAGTGGCAGCTTGCCCTTCTGGTCTGAACACGATCTGTATGGTGCTAGTTAAGGTTCTTGTTAATCCCTCTATCTGTACTAGCAGAGATTGCAGAGGATAAATTGATATGTATTATTATAACCCACTGCCAGTTTATCCTCATATTAGGGGCTATACATGTTTCTGTATTAGAAGTAGAAGTCAATATATAAGTTTAGTTGTTGTTTAAAGCATCAGTTGTCAGCTGTTGATGTTCTTTTGCCGGCATGATAATGATCGCATATGTGAGGTAATCTGCGCAGATCGCTTGGTTTAGTTACAGACAGGGCTGTGGAGTTTGGCCAATCCGTATTGTGTTTACTGTAATGTCTAATGTGCAGGGGAGAGCTTTTTTTTTCAGGAGGTTAAACAAATAATAGGATGTTTAATTAGAGGAAGCAGGGGGCAATAGCAAAAAATAGCCTTCCATGTCAAATAAAGCTGCATTGTGATTGGCTTAAAACACCAACAGCCAATTACAGCGCAGCCAATCACAGCGCAGCTACAACCCACACCTTGGTCAGCAACCAACAAGCTATACCCTACAGCTGAATTAGCGCACCCCCTCCCCCACCGATTGTTTGAAATAATAGCGGATATAAATCCATGATTCATTCTCTGACTTTCTGGATGTCAAGACAAAACAAATAAAATCATTCTGCACACAGATTGGGTGTATTTATATATTGTAAATTATGTGTATGTATAGTTTTTAAAACTTTCTGCTTTAATGGACTATCCAGTGCTGACTGTGACAGGGAGTCTGTCTCTTTAATCATCCCTGCCTTTCCAAGCCTCTCTACCTGCAGGAGTAACATAGCCTTCCAGCGGAAGGGGTGTGTGGGGTAGGCACAAGCCTATCCTAGATAGGGTCAGGGACTCATAAAAGTATTTCAAAAATTGGGCAGACTAGATGGGCCAAATGGTTCTTATATGCCGACACATTCCATGTTGGAACCAATCATGGTAGGTTCAATGAGATCTCCACCCTGATTAATTAATTGGATTTTGTCTGTGCGGATATCCATCCTACATACTGCCAGGCTGCACTTTGCATGCTCTTTCTGCAGCAGGTGTGTCCCAGGAAACATGGCTGATTTTGGCAGCTATGCATGTTTCATCTCACCTGAAACTCACCTTTCAATGAATAAACCCGTAGAGGTTTAGAAAACAATAACTTTTGAATTATTCTACCTTTTTTTGTTTCTCTCTGTAAATGTTACAACATTGTTAATATGAAATCCACTTGGAGACTAATCATTATTTGGTGGGTGTGGGAGGCAGTGGGATGGGTGTTTTGGGTCTGGCTGATCCACCCATAGAATCTCACAGCTTGTGTGTATTTAATATCTGTGATTAAGCCTCGATAGGTGAAACATGTGAGATGTTTTGTGCTACAATGCTTTTATAATACGTTTGGAGGATGTGTGCTATACTTCTATGTCTTACTAACTAACCTCCAAAATCTGTGCTTTGTGTTTGGAAGTAAAAGTAAATTCCGTTTGAAAATATTTTTCCTTAATGGGACAATATCACCTGAATATTGTATTTGCACTGCATGTAGAGCATAAAAAATAGTTTGAAAATGTTCTATACATTGTGTTAGCAAAACTGCAAGAAAATGTCTAAATTAGGAGAAAAAGGGGTTTTAGTTGTGTCTGTGGAGTCTCCTGTTTATGACATCATCTGTGGCACGGTATGCAAATTACACATTATCTATTGAAAAGCAGTTAATTTGCATACCACACTTAACTAGCGTCCCCCCCCCCCCCCCCAATCTCATAGAGTCCAGAAACTGATTTCTAGATAAGATCTGCTGTTTGGATGTTTTGCTTCATATGAAAGACTGCAGAGCTATCACAATTAAGGCTCTCTGAGATTAAATATGCGTGTGGAAGGGATTAAACCTGACGGGCTAATTAATTATGCAACAATCTTATCATACCAACATTTCAAATGGCCAACGAGGCACACTTTAACTTGGAGGGGGCATTTTTAAGTGTCCAATTGAGAGCTATATATGTAATGTAGTACGTCACTTTGAATCAGAAAAAGCATTTTATTTACAAAATGTAATATTTAAATACATTTACTGCCGTTTTTAGAAACACTAAATGATGAGTTTTATTGCTGTGGAGCTCTGTGATACACAAACATTCCAAGCTCCTAGAAAATAGGGACACAATAGGGACTGCCATTCTAAATAATGGAACGTTTGGGGAGTAGAGAAGGCATGAGATTCCCAAGCTCTGCTATGATTTCAGGAGACTGTAGACACATTGAGTGTGACTGATCCGGAAGAACAGTATTTTCACAGCTCTCTGACCACATGTAAACACTATTGTACCACTGATGCCACGTGACTTGTGTATGATCCACAGGCTGCAGCCCAGCAGTGCACCTGACCTACTGTATGTTTGTGCCTGTTGGTGGGTGTGCCACCCTGCGTGAGTCATGCTCCTGTTTGTATCATTTGTGCCAGTCGTGTGAGACGGGAACCTGTCACCTTTTCAGATTTGAATCTCGTAGTCTCGGACTACTGACCGAGAAAATATAACCTGTGTTTCTAAAGGTTGCATTAAGTATAGGTGGTTTAAATAGAAATGCTTTAATGAAAAGATACAAACAGAGCCTCTCTGCTCAAAAAACATATAACAAGGGAGCAGACATGTTGTTTAGAATCTTGGGTCAGATTTTTCTTCATCTGACTCAAAGTAACTGAAGATTCTAAACAACATGTCCGCTCCCTGATAGAACTATACAGAGCAAAGATTCTAAACAACATGTCTGCCCCCTGATAGAACTATACAGAGCAAAGATTCTAAACAACATGTCCGCCCCTGATAGAGCTATACAGAGCAAAGATTCTAAACAACATGTCTGCTCCATGATAGAGCTATACAGAGCAAAGATTCTAAACAACATGTCCGCCCCCGATAGAGCTATACAAAGCAAAGATTCTAAACAACATGTCCGCCCCCGATAGAGCTATACAAAGCAAAGATTCTAAACAACATGTCCGCCCCTGATAGAGCTATACAAAGCAAAGATTCTAAACAACATGTCCGCCCCTGATAGAGCTATACAGAGAAAAGATTCTAAACAACATATCCGCCCCCGATAGAGCTATACAAAGCAAAGATTCTAAACAACATGTCCGCCCCCGATAGAGCTATACAAAGCAAAGATTCTAAACAACATGTCCGCCCCTGATAGAGCTATACAGAGCAAAGATTCTAAACAACATGTCCGCTCCCTGATAGAGCTATACAGAGCAACGAGGACTCAATAAAATACTTTATTTGCATTTCATGAAATATTTCTATATAAACCATTTACACTAAATACAATCTTTTAATTGATTGGCTACAGGTGTGCTTTTAAAATCCTGCACAAAAATATCAGAAAGTATAAAATAAAATTGGCAGTGGGTGTCAGTCACTTCCAATGTTTATTTCTTTATACTTGGCTTGCGCAGGGACTAAGTGTGGCAGTTAAGGTGGCCATCTCAAACATTTTTTACCGGCTACATGTAACATTTGCATTCTGCCCTGCAGTGTGTAGAAGACGTGTAACCCGATTAGCTAATTATCAGGGTTCTGCAGGATTCAGCCCCTGATTAGTTAATTGATTTCCTTCTGTTTTTTTTTCTGGTTCTACTTCAATTTGAAAAAGAATTGCCTTTGCATGACTTGCAAATAACTTTGGAGACCCCCCCCCCCCATCCACAATCTGAACCCAGTCTCTTGGGATTAATTAGTACCTGGGATTATCAATATTCTAACTACTAGGGGGTAAAGGCAGCTGAGTCAGGTGGGCTGGTGTATTATTTAACTTCTCTGTCACAGTGTTTGGTCACAGGAACTAGTTCATGACATTTCACCTCTTCCTCAGGCCCCATGTTGGGCCTGACATGCTGAAAATAGCCTATAAATGTGTTATTTATATTATATATAGCTATAAAACTGTAAAACACACAGAGAGTCTCCATCGTGCCAGTCTTTCCAGCTCTGCCATCAATGCCATCAATGTCTGTCTTTTTTCAGTTCACTTGTCAGTTCACCATAGGTCACTTCTTAGTGAATAGGGCCCCTGTTAGGGTTGACACCTTTTCTTCAGAAAAATACCGGCCTTGGTACTGTCTCCAAAGACTTAACATTGGCCTGATGCCAATTTATTTACCGGCCAGATGGCAGCTCTAGCCCCTGACTGGCAATATTCTTCCAAGTACCTTTCTTATAATTCACTGATATTTACCCCCATTTGTTCCATTAAAATGCAGCTTTGCCCCCCGTGGCTTGCGTCCACCATGCCGCTGCTCATTTTAAAACCCCCATCACTTCTTTTTTTACCCCTGGTGAGCAGGGCATGTGATACATTTGCTACAAGCCCTGCACCGTGCATACAACCCACATTGGGCACAAAATGTGTATACTGTGGTCTGAAAGCTGTACTCGCCCATCCACGGCATGTTAAACCCACGAGAGAATGTGTCATGGGGTGGGAAGGGCAGGAAGAGGGGAGAGGCAGTTTGTGGATCACTATTGGACCAGTGATACCTATTTGCAAATGGGATGGGATGACTCAAAAGGAGACAGAGCTAAATATTAACACCCCTTTGCTTGATTTTTATATATATATATAAAATGTATCTTTACTTTTTTAAAAAAAATATTATTTCTATATTTATAGAAAGCCTGCTAGCACACGGCACAGAGGGTTAAATCCCGCTGAGTTGGATGTGGTTCTGTTAGTAAGAACATTGCTAATATATTGGCATTATCTGACAGGTTGTGTTGCATCTTGTGTGGGAGTAAAACTGCTCTGTATTCTTTCATACCAACGTCTGGCAACAGATGCTGTGTAATTAGTATAAATGGGCTGTCACTGGGCCCATTAGCCACTTGGTCCCTGCAGCCCTGACTGAGGACCATTAATGGGAATACAACAGACTGGGTAGTAAAATATATTAATCCTTTGTTACTACATTGCTACTACACCCCGTTATGTCACATGAAGGGTTTTACTAACGGGCACTTGGATAACCCTCATTCTGTAGGTTTCAGAGGTATCGTTAAAGGACAATTAAACTATTTTAAACAAGTTGCTACTAATATAGAAGCACCAGTGAATAATTCATTATACACAGTATGAGGAGACACTGGCAGCTACTTTTGATAGTACATATCAGTTTGTCCCCTGACTGGCAGCTGCCATGTTTTCCTGCCAGGTCTGGTCGGTGACTGTCTTTCTGCTAGTGCAGATAGACCTTAAAGGGACATTACAACTTGTTTAACCCTTACTTCCTTCAAGGAAGCAAGGGTTAAACATAACATGTCGTGGGACTTGTAAGTAAACCCGACGTGTGTCTTTAATAGACACACGTGGGTTTACTAACTGCTGTGTCTCACATGCGAGACATCAGTTCCTGGTTCGCCCCGCTCCGACTGTCGAATGCGAGGGTCTCTAGCTGCTAGCGCAGAGAGAGACTCTCGTATTTGCATGGGATCAGCAGGTGGGCCTAGTTAAGGTCGCCCCTGCTGATCCCATGCAAAAATGAGGGTCTTGGGCCGGTCACCGACCAGACGGCTGTCTGCTTCCTGGCGTGTACTATCAGAAGAACCTGCCAGTTTATCTTAGGGACAACGGACGTTTCACTAGAAGAAGTTTATTGTCCCTTTAAAGGAATCTCTCTGTTGGTCACTATTGAAAACGAGGGTTGAAGCAGAGAGAGAGACCCCTCCTATATTCAGCCTTTCGGAAAGCCACACATTTCCTCAACAAACCCCCCCAAACAAAAAAAAAAAAACAGAAAAACATGGAAACATTGGTATTTCTAAACTCGGGACAAATATTAGTAACTATATAGACGGGGTCTTTTTTACAGTTTGTAATTGTGTAAAAAAAACATCAAGTCAAAGTTAGAAAAAGGTTTTTTTGTTTTGGCAAATTTTCATCATATTTTTAATAGTAAATTATATGATAAAAATAATAGTATGAAAAGAAAACCCCATCTGTCCTTTAAAAAAATGATTTATAATTTGTGTGGGTGGACTGAACACGAATCCGGAAATCACAGTTACGCAAACGTATGACAAAAATAATGGAATTCTGGTCTTCAAGGCACATGGCCTGCAGCAGAAATATGTCCCAAATACATTTGTACACGATATTCTAAATAATAATTACTGCAGATTAAACCTTAGATTTAAAAAAAAAAAAAAAAAAAAAATATATATATATATATATATATATTTGTAGCTACATGCCTGTTGGGTTACTACATTTTTATCCAAAAAATCCCCCAGCCATGGTATCGACTCCATGGACTTTACAGTAACCTCAAGACAATTATTTTATTGACCTGCCAGTAAAATACAGGCTGGGTGGCAACCCTATGTGAATGTACAGCTGTACACAATAAAGGTGTATCTCAAGCACCAAGGGGAGGAGTTAAGGTAGCAGGTATCCCTTCCATCCCTTTTGCACATTCAATAGTTTCACTATATTTTGATGACGCCTCTGGTTTAGTTACAATGTTTGGAGATGGTAATAATATCTGTGAAAATAAATAAAGAGACTCTGTCAACCTAAACATTGCTTATACTGTGAATGTAGAGAATAAAAAAAGATAAGAAATTATCTATACATTGTGTCAGGAGAATTGCAGCAAATGCATAAAAGTATTGGTTTTAATCCCCTTTGTGACATTGTATGTGCGAAACTCGCACTCCCTTGCATTCGCTCCACGGAGCAAGCTCACGCGCCATATTGTTCTCGGAAGGGATCAGTAATAATTTTTGTAACTAAGGCTAAATTAACCTTAGATCTGTGGTTAGCATAACGGTTAGGGTTTAGTGCTAGGGTTAGGCTTGGATTTGTAGATTGTAGCAGTGTCAGAGGAGTTAACCCCTGGATTGCTTGACATATATAGACAGTGTCAAATGTGTTAACACGTGGGTGGCTAGACAGATACAGGCAGTGTCAGAGGAGTTAACCCCTTGGGTGGCTAGGCAGATATAAGCAGTGTCAGAAGAATTAACCCCTTGGGCGGCTAGACAGATATTGGAAGTGTCAGAGGAGTTAACCCCTTTATCCATATACTCACACACATACACACATACTCTCACTCACACATACACACATACTCACACTTACATATACCCAAGAGGGACTGAACCAATCGCGGGAGGCTTCTGAACTCTCAGCCAATCAGGGGAGTTGACAGATCTAACCTGATTGGCTGAGACCTCCTTCTATCAAGCTCCCTTGGACATTGGAAAGAAAAAAAAAAACGCTGCATGGAGCAGCAAAGTTCCGACCCTGCCAGGGTGCCGCCTGGAGCAGCTTCACCAGTCTTCCCTATTAAAGGGCCGGTCCTGATGTTGTTTAGACTCTTTGGGACAGAAGAACGAAGATCTAATCCTAGTTGTCCAACTTTTAATAGAGCAAACATGGTTCAATAAGGTGCTTTATTTGTATTCTCTCAATAAAACATTTCTATATAAAATGCCGACACTTGATGTAGTATTTCAGTTAAACACAGCTTCATTTTTTGAAGGCAGAACTACATTTCTGCCTGCTGTTGGAATACAACTCCCATTATGCCCACTCAATACCCACCTACATTGCTGAGGTAAGGTGACCACTTTGCCGGCTGTCGCCAGTAAGATAAAGCCCTGGAGCATGGATTTTGTATATGTGCGTCACAATAAAGTGTTGTGTAGTCACCTGATGCTGAAGATATTGGAAGTATAAACCCAATGACCAGAGATCCTCGTTCCTGAGATCTGGATTTCTTTACACCAGCAAGCATTAGCTAAATCTATCTTCACAAAGTAAAAAAAAATAAAAATACATCACTTTTAGAACTTTGCCCCAGAATCACCATAGAAACCAATGGAATGTTCCTGCTGATTTCATCACTTTTAGAACCTTGCCCCAGAATCACCATGGAAACCAATGGAATGTTCCTGGGTTGATTAAATCACTTTTAGAACCTTGCCCCAGAATCACCATGGAAACCAATGGAATGTTCCTGCTGATTTCATCACTTTTAGAACCTTGCCCCAGAATCACCATGGAAACCAATGGAATGTTCCTTTGTATCATTTTTAGAACTTTGCCCCAGAAATCACCTTTATTCAATAACCCCCATTGTCATTTTATATTTTCAGAGCCTTTCACTGGCATTTCCTCTCCCTCTGGCCATTGGTGGGGAGTTGTGGGGTATCATTTCCTAAAACAAGCAGAGCAGAGGAAAACATGAAATAGCCTTTTATTAGGGTCTGTTATTTCACCAGCCAAGTCTAAGAGATAAAGGAAAAGGTGCAAATCTGGCACCAGCACAATGAGAGCGGAAACAGGAAAGGGATTTGCAATGTGGCAGTGTAGATATGAGCCCCAGTGCTTGAGTAAAGTGTGTCTGTTACCAGACATTGCTCAATGAGCAGTAGCGCTGCTTGGAGGAAGCAATGGTCTGTGCACAGCCCCTTCCTGCTCCCTGAAACAGGATACTATTATTGAAAACTCAGTGCTAACTACATTATAAAAGGACAATAAACATGCTATTTAACCCCTTAAGAATGAGACTGTTTTTGAACAGATGCTGTGTTTACACTTTTGCAGTGTTTGTGTTTAGCTGTAATTTTCCTCCTTCTCATTTACTGGACCCACATAATAAAAAGGGCTTTATTTAGATGCCATTGCTTTGATCATATCATGTAATTTACTGTAAAAAGTAAAAACAAAACACTTTTTTTCAGAATTTTACTTGAAATATAGTTTACTCATCTATAAAAGCCAATAAAAAACCCTGCTAAATAGATTCAAACATTTGTCCTGAGTTTGGATATGGTTTTTCTGTTGTTTTTTGAAAGTTATAGGGCTGATTAGCATATTGCTATTTTCCTAACCATTTTCTCCTACAGTGACCTCTTGACCCCAACCCTAATAATCACCCTAATCCTGACCCTAGCACAAACTCTAAATGTCACCCTCAATTTACTCTAACCCTAACCCTAGATCTAAAGCTAATGTTGCTGACTGCCTCTAGAGACAGTCTAGCAACAGAGTGACAGAAGTGATTACTGATCACCCCTGAAGCTCTTGGCCTCAACAGGACAGCATCAGATTGAAATGGCATGTTGCCATTACAATATTGTGCCCCTATTGCTCTGTGGAGTGATCATGAGTCAATTGGACATCAAATTTCAGTGTTGCTTAATGCCATGTCGAGGTGGAAGTGATCATTGATTGGCACAAAATTCCATGATGGAATTGAACGAAAAGGGTTTATGAAGCCTTCCTGTCATTTTTATTTTTAATGCTTTGTTTCCATGAGGCTTGAGCATCTTTTGCCTCCTTTCCAACCCAAACTGCAACTCCCACCACCCTCAGACAGTTCATGGGTCAAATTTTAACACTTTTGGGGTTTTATTCATGAATTGCTGGGAATTTTGGTGCAAGATGAAGATTACTGCTTGTATAGTGCACAGGTTTTTTTTCCCCCAGTGTGATTTGATGCAAGCATTCTGCATAAATCACATTTTTAATATTCTACTCAAGCCCTCCCTGCGTCCTATTCTACAGGCACTGCAGCACTGATTGTGTGAAGCCACTGAGCATGTATCATTTTTTTTTCATTTCGTTACTTCCTCTGCTGGTGGAATAGAATGCATTGTGTGGAATATAAGTAACCTTGCTCTTGTACACAGTAGAATCTCTTAATTGCAACACATTGTCTGATGACATCACTAGAGAGACAGGATATTCCATTCAGAAAAATCTGTTTGATGTTGTGGCGCTGTATGCTAATGAGCTATAAAATAGGTAATTTACATATCATGCATCAATGTGATGTCATACAAAGTAGACAGTGGGAGACATTTTCTTTTAATCTGTGTTGACCCTGTGTGTGTACAAAGCAGTTATGTGGACGTAAGTATAATTTCTTGACACTATTTCCTTTATATACATGGAGTGTGGTCTTGTGGTAGCGTTAGTAGCCTGTGTCGTTCCTGGATGAGGCTACCACACCACAAAGCGCGATAATGTGGTCTGTGTTTGTGAAGGGGAAGGAATCTGATGTCTATGGTCCTAGATGCTAAATTTGCAGGTATACAGGGCTCTGTGACCATGTGCACATCATGCTCCTGTCGCTTATTATTTTATGATGCTTGAGTTTATTTCACTCCTTCTTCTGTTTGTTGATTTATCATCTCTTTACTTTGTGTTGGTAAATGATTCACGTCCCCAGAGGTACCATAGAGCAGAGCAAGACAAAATGCAGGAGCCCTGCTCACTGGCTCCTAAACTCCCTGCTCACTGGCTCCTAAACTCCCTGCTCACTGGCTCCTAAACTCCCTGTTCACTGGCTCCTAAACTCCCTGCTCATTGGCTCCTAAACTCCCTGCTCACTGGCTCCTAAACTCCCTGTTCACTTGCTCCTAAACTCCTTGCTCACTGGCTCCTAAACTCCCTGCTCACTGGCTCCTAAACTCCCTGCTCACTGGCTCCTAAACTCCCTGCTCACTGGCTCCTAAACTCCCTGCTCACTGGCTCCTAAAATCCCTGCTCACTGGCTCCTAAACTCCCTGCTCACTGGCTCCTAAACTCCCTGCTCACTGGCTCCTAAACTCCCTGCTCACTAGCTCCTAAAATCCCTGCTCACTGGCTCCTAAAATCCCTGCTCACTGGCTCCTAAAATCCCTGCTCACTGGCTCCTAAAATCCCTGCTCACTGGCTCCTAAACTCCCTGCTCACTGGCTCCTAAAATCCCTGCTCACTGGCTCCATCTTCCTGGAGGATTTTACATTGAACGCTGCTTTCTAAGAATAATAAGCCTGGCTCCTGAACTGATCTATCCGACTCCTAAAGTCTACAGAAACTTTGTGTCAGCAGAATTGCAGCCAATAGATACAAGTCTGTGGTGTCTCCTGTTTATGACATCACATGTAAACTTACTGCTTTCACAGGGAAATGAGTAATTAGCATGTCCACAAGCTGATGTCATATGAAGGACACATTTAAAACACATCTGGCTCTACCTGCGTTATCATTTATTAGTTTTTAACGAAATAATTATTTTGCAGTGTATGAGATCCACTTCTCATGGCATTGAATGGAGGCCATTTTATCTTGATCTATGCATTTGCTGCAATTCTACTAACTTAAAGATCATTTTGTTTCCTCTACATTCACAGCAAACCATGTTTAGGTGAGCGAATCCTCATTTTCCTAATAATAATGGTCATAATGATGATAATAATGATGATTATTATGATCATCATCATTGTTATCATTATTATCGTCATTGTTATCATTATTATCATCATCATTATTATCGGAATTATTATCATCATTATTATCGGCATTATTATCATCATTATTATCGGCATTATTATCATTATTATTCCCATTATCATTATTATTATCGGCATTATTATTGTTATCATTATTATTACCATCATCATCATTGTTATCATTATTATCATCATCATTATTATCGGCATTATTATCATTATTATTATCGGCATTATTATCATTATTATTATCATTATTATCGGCATTATTATCATTATTATTATCGGCATTATTATCATCATTATTATCGGCATTATTATCATCATTATTATCGGCATTATTATCGGCAAAATTATTATCATTATTATCGGCATTATTATCATTATTATTATCGGCATTATTATTGTTATCATTATTATTTGCTTGTGGAGCTGGTGTAGACCTTTTATTTGTATTACGGCAGTTCCGAGGTCAGTCTAATCTTTCCGTGTTGTCACCTCTGCTACAGCTCAGCATTGTTCTAATGTGTAACAGTGACAGGTTTTGTTGCCCCCCCCCCCCCCCGCCCCGGGTAATGGCTGCTCTGGGGTGAGATATTAAGACTTTCTGGCCGTTGAATCGCAGGAAACATCTGGCTGGAGCCTGAGAAGTGAGAAGACGTGAAGGAGAAGCTGGAATGGGGACATCTGGCGAAACAAGTCATGTGTGTGGTGTGTCGTTATGTAAGAGAATGCGATATTGTGTTTATTACCAGGAAACACTCGGTCCCCTAAACAGTGCTCATAATGGAAATCACATGTATACATTGTGTCTCCTGTTTATGACATCACACCGTAGCCTGGTATGCAGATTACACAGATGATGTCTCTATATTTACAGTTTAAGTCCTGGTAACTAAAACAAAATTTCCATCCAATTAATAT
This sequence comes from Pelodytes ibericus, assembly GCA_036172795.1. Taxonomy (NCBI): domain Eukaryota; kingdom Metazoa; phylum Chordata; class Amphibia; order Anura; family Pelodytidae; genus Pelodytes; species Pelodytes ibericus. The sequence goes on from CM069867.1 coordinate 72,016,010, forward strand.
GGTAAAATACCAATGTATATAAACCAAACTCCAGGAGCCACACGGTGTCCTAAAAACTGCTGACTCCTAGCTTCCTATATAGAAATATAGTGTCACCGGCAGATAAAAACCACTCGGCCCCTCTCATCCTTATATCTAGGATAGCCTTATACCTATCCCATGCATGCTTAAACTCCTTCACTGTATTAACCTCTACCACTTCTACTGGAAGACTATTCCATGCATCCACTACCCTCTCAGTAATGTAATACTTTCATTAGTCCCTGGCCTTATCTTATATCTATGATAGCCTTATACCTATCCCATGCATGCTTAAACTCCATCACTGTATTAGCCTCTACCACATCTACTGGAAGACTATTCCATACATCCACTACCCTCTCAGTAATGTAATACTTTCATTAGTCCCTGACCTTATCTTATATCTAGGATAGCCTTATACCTCTCCCATGCATGCTTAAACTCCATCACTGTATTAACCTCTACCACTTCTACTGGAAGGGTATTCCATACATCCACTACCCTCTCAGTAAAGTAATACTTTCATTAGTCCCTGGCCTTATCTTATATCTAGGATAGCCTTATACCTATCCCATGCATGCTTAAACTCCTTCACTGTATTAACCTCTACCAGTTCTACTGGAAGACTATTCCATACATCCACTACCCTCTCAGTAATGTAATACTTTCATTAGTCCCTGACCTTATCTTATATCTAGGATAGCCTTATACCTATCCCATGCATGCTTAAACTCCTTCACTGTATTAACCTCTACCACTTCTACTGGAAGACTATTCCGTGCATCCACTACCCTCTCAGTAATGTAATACTTTCATTAGTCCCTGGCCTTATCTTATATCTAGGATAGCCTTATACCTATCCCATGCATGCTTAAACTCCTTCACTGTATTAACCTCTACCACTTCTACTGGAAGACTATTCCATGCATCCCCTACCCTCTCAGTAATGTAATACTTTCATTTGTCCCTGGCCTTATCTTATATCTAGGATAGCCTTATACCTATCTCATGCATGCTTAAACTCCTTCACTGTATTAACCTCTACCAGTTCTACTGGAAGACTATTCCATGCACCCACTACCCTCTCAGTAATGTAATACTTTCATTAGTCCCTGGCCTTATCTTATATCTAGGATAGCCTTATACCTATCCCATGCATGCTTAAACTCCTTCACTGTATTAACCTGTACCACTTCTACGTGAAGACTATTCCATACATCCACTACCCTCTCAGTAAAGTAATACTATCATTAGTCCCTGGCCTTATCTTATATCTAGGATAGCCTTATACCTATCCCATGCATGCTTAAACTCCTTCACTGTATTAACCTCTACCACTTCTACTGGAAGACTATTCCATACATCCACTACCCTCTCAGTATAGTAATACTTTCATTAGTCCCTGGCCTTATCTTATATCTAGGATAGCCTTATACCTATCCCACGCATGCTTAAACTCCTTCACTGTATTAACCTCTACCACTTCTACTGGAAGACTATTCCATACATCCACTACCCTCTCAGTAATGTAATACTTTCATTAGTCCCTGGCCTTATATTATATCTAGGATAGCCTTATACCTATCCCATGCATGCTTAAACTCCTTCACTGTATTAACCTCTACCACTTCTACTGGAAGACTATTCCATACATCCACTACCCTCTCAGTAAAGTAATACTTTCATTAGTCCCTGGCCTTATCTTATATCTAGGATAGCCTTATACCTATCCCACGCATGATTAAACTCCTTCACTGTATTAACCTCTACCACTTCTACTGGAAAACTATTCCATACATCCACTACCTTCTCAGTAAAGTAATACTATCATTAGTCCCTGGCCTTATCTTATATCTAGGATAGCCTTATACCTGTCCCACGCATGCTTAAACTCCTTCACTGTATTAACCTCTACCACTTCTACTGGAAGACTATTCCATACATCCACTACCCTCTCAGTAGTGTAATACTTTCATTAGTCCCTGACCTTATCTTATATCTAGGATAGCCTTATACCTATCCCATGCATGCTTAAACACCTTCACTGTATTAACCTCTACCACTTCTACTGGAAGACTATTCCATACATCCACTACCCTCTCAGTAAAGTAATACTTTCATTAGTCCCTGGCCTTATCTTATATCTAGGATAGCCTTATACCTATCCCATGCATGCTTAAACTCCTTCACTGTATTAACTTCTACCACATCTACTGGAAGACTATTCCATACATCCACTACCCTCTCAGTAATGTAATACTTTCATTAGTCCCTGACCTTATCTTATATCTAGGATAGCCTTATACCTATCCCATGCATGCTTAAACTCCTTCACTGTATTAACCTCTACCACTTCTACTGGAAGACTATTCCATACATCCACTACACTCTCAGTAATGTAATACTTTCATTAGTCCCTGACCTTATCTTATATCTAGGATAGCCTTATACCTATCCCATGCATGCTTAAACTCCTTCACTGTATTAACCTCTACCACTTCTACTGGAAGACTATTCCGTGCATCCACTACCCTCTCAGTAATGTAATACTTTCATTAGTCCCTGGCCTTATCTTATATCTAGGATAGCCTTATACCTATCCCATGCATGCTTAAACTCCTTCACTGTATTAACCTCTACCACTTCTACTGGAAGACTATTCCATGCATCCCCTACCCTCTCAGTAATGTAATACTTTCATTTGTCCCTGGCCTTATCTTATATCTAGGATAGCCTTATACCTATCCCATGCATGCTTAAACTCCTTCACTGTATTAACCTCTACCACTTCTACTGGAAGACCATTCCATACATCAACTACCCTCTCAGTAAAGTAATACTTTCATTAGTCCCTGGCCTTATCTTATATCTAGGAAAGCCTTATACCTACCCCACGCATGCTTAAACTCCTTCACTGTATTAACCTCTACCACTTCTACTGGAAAACTATTCCATGTATCCACTACCCTCTCAGTAATGTAATACTTTCATTAGTCCCTGTCCGTATCTTATATCTAGGATAGCCTTATACCTATCCCATGCATGCTTAAACTCCTTCACTGTATTAACCTCCACCACTTCTACTGGAAGACTATTCCATCCATCCACTACCCTCTCAGTAATGTAATACTTTCATTAGTCCCTGTCCTTATCTTATATCTAGGATAGCCTTATACCTATCCCACACATGCTTAAACTCCTTCACTGTATTAACATCTACCACTTCTACTGGAAGACTATTCCATACATCCACTACCCTCTCAGTAATGTAATACTTTCATTAGTCCCTGGCCTTATCTTATATCTAGGATAGCCTTATACCTATCCCATGCATGCTTAAACTCCTTCACTGTATTAACCTCTACCACCTCTACTGGAAGACTATTCCATACATCCACTACCCTCTCCGTAAAGTAATACTTCCTGATATTACTTTTAAATCGTTGCCCCTCTAATTTAAGACTATGTCTTCTAGTTGTGGTAGTTTTTCTTCTTTTAAATATACCCTCTTCCTTTACTGTGTTGATTCGTTGACTTTTACGTCTTTTCTGGCTCCTAAAGACTACAAACGTTTGTCATCCCTTTTAAAATAAAAAACAAAGCAACCCTATAACATGGCATCAGAGCCCCCCTCAACATAAGACAGAAATGTTACAAACAGTACTTTGTGCTATTTGAAACCCTTGTGACCTATTATTGTACATCTGATACAGAAATCAAGACAGAGGAGGCAGTACCTTTCTATAGTTTCTTATTACATAATGAGCATTTTATGTTTCATTCTTGGAATCCTATAAATCATTATAATCTCATTATATACTTAAACTTGTCCTTTCCGAAGTTTGCAGCCTTTGAGCGCCACCTAGTGGTACAACCTGCAAACTCCTATACCAATCTACGAGTACAGATTTGTTATGGTTGAATTTGGATTGAATGCTGAAAATAAAGCCATATTAAATAGTTAAATGACCTAATACTTGCCTTTTTATCCTGGGTGCAATGTGCTGGAACTTCTGAATCTTCAGCATGTTCTGTCTTATTCTTGGGAAACTGCTTTTGAGGCTCTGGCCGATGCAACTGATAAAGTCTTATGCATGAGACTTGTCCTGCCAGACGTGGCACGAGTGACGTCTCACGATTTTTTGGCAGGGACCCACCTTGTGATTGGCCCAGGAACAGGTTTTGGCGCTGCGTCTTCGGGGACACAAGCGCTATGCATCACAAAGGGGTTAAGGTCCGTGTCTTTTTAGTTCTAGTTATCTATTAAGTTTTATCTGCATTTATTTCTTTATATACTTAGATTTTATTTTCTGATTGTGCCAAAATGATTATCCTGGTGGGATTGCGATGTATTTAGATTTTGTAACCATTTATCGCCTTTTATTAGAAGTGCTGCCCCTCTTTGTTTGTATATTGTATTTTTGGGGTGTGACCTCATTGCTTGTCCTAAGCAGCTTATAAGTTTGGATAGTGGGAATCCTTTCTGTGTTTGTAATTTTTATCCTATTGTGGCTGATTATATTATTATTGGCTCTGTGTGTTTTTAGAGAATATTGTTTGTCACACGGCTATAAATCTCTCTTTTTTTATCGGTGTCATTGGCGATATGATTACTCCCCCCTGTTAAAACAATACAGGCCATAATAGGATATATTATAATTCCATCATTTAGATTGCGTCGGCACACAGACCTTATCAGGGGGATTAAGATTTTACAAGACCTCATAATGCAGTGACTTTATTATCTGATTTCATTAAACCGGCACGTGTCGCGGAGAATGTATCCATGTGATTGTAATGTTTTATGGTATTTGTCACATTGGAAGAGATATTGGGAGCTATGAATGATTCCTATTGTCACACGTGTTGGCATCAGATCCAACCGGTTTATTGGTGGTTTGTTTGAAAAGCAGATGGGAAGAGGTTGGAAAGATAAATAGTCGTGTACTGATGTATTGACTGCCTGTTTATTTACTACTCTGTCTGTCACGAGGAGAAGTGAGACCCCGAGAATATACGCTTCCACTATATCGAGACTAGCTGCTTGGGGGGCTAGTCACTAAAAAGGTATTAATTTAACATGAACAGATTTTAACCATACAGGGACCAAACCTGAACAATAAACATTTGACAAATGAAAGGACAACAGTCACCAAAAGTTCTGTTTAATTGAAAGATTGCATCAAGTGTAGACTTGAAAATAGAAATGCTTTAATCATAATATAATTAAAGTATCTTATTGAGCCTTCTTTGCTCTGTACAGCTCTAATAGGAGGCAGACATCCTGGGTCAGATGAAGCAAGGTCTGACCCAAGATTCTAAACAACATATCTGCCCCCTGATAGAGCTATACAGTCCAAAGATTCTAAGCAACATGTCCGTTCCCTGATAGAGCTATACAGAGCAAAGATTCTAACCAACATGTCCTCCCCTGATAGAGCTATACAGAGCAAAGATTCTAAACAACATGTCCGCCCCCTGATAGAGCTATACAGAGCAAAGATTCTAAACAACATGTCCGCCCCCTGATAGAGCTATACAGAGAAAAGATTCTAAACAACATGTCCGCCCCCTGATAGAGCTATACAGAGCAAAGATTCTAAACAACATATCTGCCCCCTGATAGAGCTATACAGAGCAAAGATTCTAAACAACATGTCCGCCCCTGATAGAGCTATACAGAGCAAAGATTCTAAACAACATATCTGCCCCCTGATAGAGCTATACAGAGCAAAGATTCTAAACAACATATCTGCCCCCTGATAGAGCTATACAGTCCAAAGAGGGCTCAGTAAGGTACTTTAATTTGTTTTCTCTCATTTAATCCTTCCTAAATAATATGGCTGCACTTCATGTCAGTTTTAAATCAAACAGAACTTTATTTTTTTTATGTCAGTTGTTGTTTAAATAGTTCACCTAATTACTTACCTTTTATCCTGGTCCAGTGAGCTTGAATGATCAACTTACCTATGATCAGAAGATCTCCTCTCACCAGCCTGTCGGTGAACAGCTAGCACAGTGTCTGTGCGCTGCCCAGGTGCGCAGACATCTTCCCATGCTGCCTCACGTGACCTGACTTCAGACCGTGTGGGGATTGTGAGAGGCAGCATAGTAGGAGATTTGTGCGCCTGGGTGGTGCACAGACTCCATGCTGCCTCCCATCGGACACCAGGGAGCTGTGGGTGCTGGCCATGTGCTGGGTTATGTCATAGATCTGCAATGTGGATGATGGGGTATGTCCTGGGGTGCTGGGTTAAGCCCTGGTGGTGCATTGTGGGTGATGGGGCACAGGCCCGCCATCAGGGGGTGACAGGCCCGGTGGGTCCAGGTGGGCCGGCGGGCCCAGGTTACAGCAGAAGAAAAAATGATGCCCTCCTGCATGGAGGAGGGAAACTCCAGTCGCTTTTTACTTTTTCTTTTTAACTTTATTGAAGCTGCGCAGCTTCAATAAAATTTAAAAAAAAAAAAGCGACCAGAGGTCCTCCGAGCAACAAAGAGGTAAGTACTGGGGAAGGGGGAGGAGGGTGGCATAAAACAAGCAAAATCCTGGTTATTGAGTGGCTTAATCCTGGCATATCGAGTGGCTTAATCCTGGCATATTGAGTGGCTAAATCCTGGTATATTGAGTGGCTAAATCCTGGTATATTGAGTGGCTAAATCCTGGCATATTGAGTGGCTAAATGCTGGCATATTAAACGGCTAAATCCTGGCATATTAAATGGCTAAATACTGGCATATTGAGTGGTAAAATACTGGCACATTGAGTGGCTAAATACTGGCATAGTGACCAACTGCTCCCAACCACCCTCCATATTATACTAGACCTAACATGCTTGTGAGGGTAGGTGGGGTGAGGGGGAGATATTGTTGGGGGGGGGGGGGGATTTATGGGGCCCAGGAGATTTGTTCAGTAAGTGGCCCTGAAATTCCTGGTGGCGGCCCTGATGGGGCATGTGCTGTGGGTAAGTCCTGGTGGTGCAATGTGGATGATGGGGCATGTCCTGGAGTAAGTCCTGGGGGTGCAATATGGGTTATGGGGTGTGTGGTGGGGAAAAACCTAGGTTTACAATGTGTGTGAAGAGGCATATCCTGGGGTGCTGGGGTAATCCCTGGGGGTGCATGTGGGTGATTGGTAGGGTTGATACCTGGCCGGTATTTTTGGGAAGAAAAGGTGGCAACCCTAGTGATGTGGCATGTGCTGGGGTAAGTCCTGGGTTTGAAATGTCGGTGATGGGATAAGTCCTGGGGGTGCATGTGGTTGATGGGGCATGTGCTGGGGTAAGTACTGGGATGGCAGTGTGGGTGATGGGGCATGTCTGGGGTATGTCTTGGTTCAGCAATGTGGGTAGGATCAGTGGTGCTTTGGGAAGCACAAAACCAAATGACACCACTTGCTATTCACTAAGGATTCCCTAGCCATTCACTTATATGACAGTGAGGCATCTGTTCTGTGTATAAGTCATATTATTATTAAGTAGGAATAGGGTGATATTTTCACTTGTTATATATTGGTATGAATAAAACACATGCCATGTATTATGAGGAAAAATATCTGTTTTTAGCAAACTCTAATAGTAATAGACCCAATGCAGTGTGTGATTTGTCCACAAGATGGCGCTCACAGCATGGAGTCCAGATATTGGGCTTTTATTTGATCTAATGGATTGATAATGATTGTAAGCCCTGTGAGCAAACAATGTTCAGGTCTGAATCCCTGCTAAGCATTATAGAAACTTACTAAACCCACCTTCCACAATTCATCACTAGAATCCTGGATTATATTTTTAATATTAAGGATTTAGACTCTAATCTTTTTTACTGGTTTTACTGGTAGACCCCAAATTATTATTACAACTTTTTATATCCAGTCATTCTCCAGTCATTCTCCAGTCATTCTCCAGCAAAATGACATCATTTCACTAATAAGTGATACATTCGTTAGTACAAACTAAAAATCCAAATCAATCTCAGTATTTGTATTATGATCGCTGGATTGCCCCCCAGCTGGTATGTTATTGGTTGCTAAAAAAATGATTCTGTAGGCCCATATTAAATGTATGGAGGCGATAGTATGGCTGGGAATTGTTTGGGAATAATAGGTTCAGTCCTGTATGATTATTTGGTGTGAAGAAGATATTTATATGAAGGGAAATTTTTTTTTTGTCTTTTTTTTTTTTTAAACCATCAGATTATTTTACCGTTTAGAAAGAAAAGTGGACTGTTCTGTTGCGGTAACGTCTCATCATTTGGTACAGCGTATTTTGTTAATTGGTTTAGTTTTGTTAAATTTTCACAAAACAAAATTAAAGACAGACAGACAGACAATATACCATACATACCTACATTCATACAAGCTAAGCTCCCGCAAAGTTTCTATCCTCTAATATACTCTTTTGTCTCAACCTATTCCATTCCCCTCTTTCCTCCTTATTTCCTCTAATTTCGTTAAGAGTTTCCTACTAAAAGAGTATCTTGACTAATTTGAGTTGTGGACTTCTAGTACTGGAGCCTAGCAACACACTGATGGCAGGAGGGGGGGGGGGGGGGGGGCGAGGGGGGGTAAGTGTGGTTATATTCCTTTGATTAGGCGTTGAACTTGGGGTCCCATATATGTCTAATCTTGTCTTATGCAACTCTTACTGGAAATTAAGGTTGCCTGATTCTATTCGTTCTATCCAGTAGTTCCAGTATTGATTTTCCGAGTGGTCTTCACATCCTCTCTCCATCTTACACTGATAATTTACCTTATTTAGGATATTAGGCCATGTGGGGATCGCATCTGTCTTCCAATTTCTGGCAATCTCCAATTTTACCGCAGAAAGAAAATGGTAAATTATTTTGTGTTTATTTTCTGGTAAATTCATATGGTGGAGTGCCCTTTCTGGAGACAGATCCCATCCCTCGCCGAATAAATGTTTTAGCCTTCGTGAAAGGTCATGCCAAAAAAACCTTATTGGGGGACATTGCCACCATATGTGGGCATAGTCTCCCTTCATTTCACCACATCTCCAACATCGAGGAGAAGTACCAGGGTACATCTTACTTATCGCAGAGGGAACCATATACCATCTGTTGGCTAGCTTATATTGGGTTTCATTCAAATTTAAACAGTGTATAGCTTTATAGCAGGCGTCGAGTGCACCATACCATTCTTTTTCTTCTATTTTTATTTGAAGATCTCTCTCCCATTTTGCTATTGCTTTTGGTCTTAAATTCTCTGTAAGGGATTCTACTATTTTTATAGCTATTGAGAATGGGTTTAGATTAGCCTGTTGGTGCATGTTCTTTTGGAGTAAGTCAATTGTTTCCGAATGTTGGTATATGTATAGATGTTCTCCCATGAATCCTTTTATACGCAAGTATTTAAAAATATCTTGACCATTCAGGTCGAATCTTTCTTTGAGATCTGTGAATGGTTTTATTTTCCCATTGTATAACAGATCCTCGATTTTTTTTATTCCTTTAGCAACCCATGGGAGGACATCTATATTCTCCATCAGATCATTGAGTATTGTTATCGGGAGTGCCGCAATGATCTTGTTTTCTAATCCCAATTTTTTCTTCATCCTACACCATGCCTGAATACAATTACTCAAGGGCGTGTTTAAATCTTGTTCTGTCTCTCCAAACTTTGATTTAATGTTAGTTGTGGCCCAAAATTTGGAGATAAGGGTAGTCCCTTTTGTAATCTTTAGTTCCTGTTGGTACCATCCCTCTTTGTTTGCCTCAGGAGAGTGTATCATTATGGCCTGGGACAGAATGGCTGCTTCTGCTGTCATTTTAATGTTTGGGAAACCCAAGCCCCCTGTTTTTGGTTTCCTGGATAGTAGTTGGAGTCCCAGTCTCGGCTTTTTGGCTTTCCATATAAATCTTGTGAAAGCTGTTTGTATCATTTCCAGCCATGGGTTGGGAATTTTATGAGGGATCATACGGAAAATATATGTAAATTTGGGTAGGATGTATGCTCTGACGGTATTTATTCTTCCCCACCACGAGATGTGCATGGATTTCCAAGTGGAGAATTTTTTATTCATGTCTTTAATTTGGGGTAAAATGTTTATCCCTGCCCAATCTTCCCATTTTGTTGATATATTTATACCTAAATAAGTTAAATGTTCTTGTGTCCAGGAAAAAGCATATTTATCCTCCAAATATTTTATTTGGGTTGTCGTCATATTAAGTGGCATTACTATTGTCTTGCTGAAGTTTAGTTTGTAATTAGATAGTCTGCTGAATCGGTTAATAATCTGCATAGTGTGGTCTACCGATGTGATGGGGTTCTCTAATGTAAGCAGGATGTCATCGGCATATAGTTTTATTTTTTGTGTTTCCTCTCCCTCAAATATACATAAAGAATTGACAGAAATCGAATTCACCTCCATGGTAAATAATACATTCTGCAGTAATATTTATTAATTTGTTACAATACTTCGCACGGACTCTCTGAAGCAGTCGAATGTCTCATTTATCTGTCTGTGAGTGATGGGGACTAGTGAGACTTCACAATACTGGCAGCATTGTATGTAACAAGCATCGGCTGCAGAATCAGCTATAGAAACCTCTCATATGTCTGGACTTGATGATTCAAAGGGCTGTGCAGAGACTACTACAAAGGTGGAAAGTCTTGCATGACCTTTCCCTGGTCCCCTGTAGGTGGCAGCAGAGTTTTATTATTGATAACTGCGTACAAAGTCTTCTAATAATAATAAGAAAGTGATTTCTCTCTGGTATGTTAATATTACCCAAATTAATGGCACTCATATTGACCTGCAGGATGCAATACAGGCTTACCTTTTTAATCCCTTATAGTGATATAGATTGCATTATATGATGTAGTGATACAGATTGCATTGTATGATGTAGTGACAGATTGCATTATATGATGTAGTGATACAGATTGCATTGTATGTAGTGATACAGATTGCATTGTATTATGTAGTAACACAGATTGCATTGTATGTAGTGATACAGATTGCATTGTATGATGTAGTGATACAGATTGCATTGTATGATGTAGTGATACAGATTGCATTGTATGATGTAGTGGCAGATTGCATTGTATGATGTAGTGATACAGATTGCATTGTATGATGTAGTGACAGATTGCATTGTATGATGTAGTGACAGATTGCATTGTATGATGTAGTGACAGATTGCATTGTATGTACTGATACAGATTGCATTGTATGATGTAGTGATACATATTGCATTGTATGATGTAGTGACACAGATTGCATTGTATGATGTAGTGACACAGATTGCATTGTATGATGTAGTGGCAGATTGCATTGTATGATGTAGTGGCAGATTGCATTGTATGATGTAGTGGCAGATTGCATTGTATGATGTAGTGATACAGATTGCATTGTATGATGTTGTGATACAGATTGCATTGTATGATGTAGTGACAGATTGCATTGGATGATGTAGTGACACAGATTGCATTGTATGATGTAGTGATACAGATTGCATTGTATGATGTAGTGATACAGATTGCATTGTATGATGTAGTGATACAGATTGCATTGTATGATGTAGTGATACAGATTGCATTGTATGATGTAGTGATACAGTTTGCATTGTATGATGTAGTGACACAGATTGCAATGTATGATGTAGTGACACAGATTGCAATGTATGATGTAGTGATACAGATTGCATTGTATGATGTAGTAACACAGATTGAATTGTATGATATAGTGACAAATTGCATTGTATGATATAGTGACAGATTGCATTGTATGATGTAGTGGCACAGATTGCATTGTATGATATAGTGACTTAGATTGCATTGTATGATGTAGTGATACAGATTGCATTGTATGATGTAGTGGCAGATTGCATTGTATGATGTAGTGGCAGATTGCATTGTATGATGTAGTGATACAGATTGCATTGTATGATGTAGTGACACAGATTGCAATGTATGATGTAGTGATACAGATTGCATTGTATGATGTAGTGACACAGATTGAATTGTATGATATAGTGACAGATTGCATTGTATGATATAGTGACAGATTGCATTGTATGATGTAGTGGCACAGATTGCATTGTATGATATAGTGACACAGATTGCATTGTATGATGTAGTGACACAGATTGCATTGTATGATGTATTGACTCAGATTACATGTGTTCATTGTATTTTTCCTTTATTTTATTGATTCTTTCTTGCGTTTTCACAGCTCGATTTACGATGACCAACCAAACGCACATGAGAAGTTCATGGAGAAGCTGGACACCCGGATTCGTAACCATGATCGAGAAATTGAAAAAATGTGTAACTTTCACCACCAGGGCTTTGTAGATGCAATTAATGAACTCCTGAAAGTCAGGGCCGATGCAGAGAAACTGAAGGTAGGAGACAACTATTCAATGATTTATAGCAACGTAGAGGTTGCTAAGGACAAAACAGAGTAGCTCTATTGTGTGGACATAATCTCCAGCACAGAGAAGTCTACCCACTAAGCCTTATGCCTGACCACTGAATTAGACAGCTAAACCTCAAGCAACTTTGGTCCACTTAATATTAACTAGTTAATATGAGATTAGTCTTCAGTGACTTCACTTGGTTGTCCATTTTGTTCCTTGGTTGTAGCTTGTTCTTTAGCTGTGTTTTCATTGGCTTTAGCCAGTTCTCCAGTGTATCTTCATTGATTCAGTTTATTCTCCATTGTGTCTCCATTGCCTTCAGTTGGTTCTTAATTAGTTTCTCTACTGACATCAGCCAGTTTTCCATAGTGACTTTTTTGGCTTCAGTTGGTTCTCCATTGTGAAGCTGGTTCTCTACTGTGTGTTCCTTGACTTTTGCTGGTTCTCTATTGTGTCTCCCTTGCGTTTTTGCTGGTTCTCTATTGTCGCCCTTGCGTTTTGCTGGTTCTCTATTGTGTCGCCCTTGACTTTTGATGGTTTTCCATTGTGTATTCTTTGGCTATAGCTGGTTCACTGACTTTTTAGCTGACTTTCGCTGGTTCTCCATTGTGTCTTCCTGGACTTTGCCTGGTTCTTCATTGTGTCTTTAGCCGGTTCTCCATTGTGTTTTCCTTGGCTTTAGCCGGTTCTCCATTGTGTCTTTAGCTGGTTCTCCATTGTGTCTTCACTGACTTTTTAGCTAACTTTCTCTGGTTCTCCTTTGTGTTTTCCTTGGCTTTTGCTGCTTCTCCATTGTGTCTTCAAAAAAGAGACTGCACACCAGACATAGAAAGTATAAAATATAACTTTTTATCAAAATAAATCTTTCAAGAAAAAAAAAAAGAGAGCAAGGTTGATAAAACACCAATAAGGCATAATCCAATCCAAGCCATAAGCAAATTTATACAACAAGAAAAATATCACATAACAAATGAAAAACAATGATGAACACAATAAGCAAGAAAACTTACAAACAAATATAGCCAAGACCAGCAAGGTAAATACCCTGATCAGTAGCACCCCAATGTTTCGGCGTAAAGCCTTCCTCTGGAGGAGCTATCACTTTTTTTTATTGAAAGATTTCCTTCGATTAAAAGTTATATTTGATACTTTCTATATTTGGTGTGCAGTCTCTTTTTTGATTTACTATATTTTTGGCTTGCACCCATTTGCTGCTCTCTTTTTTTATTTCTCAATATATATTACTTTTGTGCTTTATTATCCAGTTGATCTTCCTCATTTTTTGTATTTTCTTCATTGTGTCTTCACTGGCTTTTGTTGGTTCTCCACTGTGTCTTCCTTGGCTTCATCTGCTTCTCCATTGTATCTTCCTTGACTTTTGCTGGCTATCCATGGTGTCTTCCTTGACTTTAGCTGGTTTTCCATTGTGTTTTCATTTGGCTTTTGCTGACTGTCCATGGTGTCTTTCCCTGCTTTAGCTCGTTCTCTGTTGTGTCTTTTTTCTTTAGGTAGCTCTCCATTCTGTCTTCTTTGACTTTAGCTGGTTTTCCAATGTGTCTTCCCTGGGTTTAGCTGGTTCTTCATTGTGTCTTCCTTGGCTTGATCTGGTTCTTCATTGTGTCTTCCTTGGCTTGATCTGGTTCTCCAATGTGTCTTCATTGATTTTTGATGGTTCTCTATTGGGTCTTCCTTGATTTTAGCTGGTTCGTCATTATGTCTTCATTGACTTTTGTTGGTTCTCCATTGTGTCTTCCTTGACTTTATCTGCTTCTCCATTGTGTCTTCCTTGACTTTATCTGGTTCTCCATTCTGTCTTCTTTGGCTTTATCTGCTTCTCCATTGTGTCTTCCTTGGCTTTATCTGGTTCTCCATTCTGTCTTCTTTGGCTTTATCTGCTTCTCCATTGTGTCTTCCTTGGCTTTAGCTGGTTCTGCATTGTGTCTTCCTTGGCTTTAGCTGGTTCTCCATTCTGTCTTTCTTGGCTTTTGCTGGTTTTCCGTTGTGTCTTCCTTGGCTTTATCTGGTTTTCCGTTGTGTCTTCCTTGGCTTTAGCTGGTTCTCCATTGTGTCTTCCTTGGCTTTAGCTGGTTCTCCATTGTGTCTTCTTTGGCTTTAGTTGGTTCTCCATTGTGTCTTCCATGGCTTTTGCTGGTTCTCCATTATGTCTTCCTTGGCTTTAGCCGGTTCTCCATTGTGTCTTCACTGGCTTTATCTGGTTCTCCATTGTGTCTTCCTTGGCTTTAGCTGGTTCTCCATTGTGTCTTCACTGGCTTTAGCTGGTTCTCCATTGTGTCTATATTTACTTTAGCTGGTTTTCCATGGTGTCTTCCTTTACTTTAGCCAGTTCTCAATGGTGTCTTCATTGGCTATTGCTTGTTCTCTATTGTGTCTATTTTGACTTCTTCTGAGTCTTTGTTAAACTTCCATCGACTCCAGTTGTGTCTTTTTTAAGTTCCCCATTGAGTCCAGTTCTGACGCTAAGTTTACCAAGGGTTAACAATTGGGAAAGGGCTTTATTCATGAAAGTGAGAAATGCAAGGAATTGACAAGGGAACCTCAGACTGACGGTCAAAGTAGTGAAATTCAGGAAAATTCTCTAATTCCACTGAATCCCTTCTGTCAGTCGGTGCCTATGATTCTATAGCAAACATCTCAATTTTACTTGGGATTTTTGATTCAGTTGAATGGGAGAATATTTCCAACGTTGACCTTACGTTGACATATTAGGTAAATCCAGAGATGGCTTATCACCGTGACTTTCTTCCTTGTGTGGAATGTGCACATAAACCTAAACTTTCCCAGCGTAAAATATTCTCTATTATAGCATTGTGCGTATTTTCCCATCTCCACCACAATAGTACATTGTCTCATATGTTCACACAGGCATTTCTGTAGCACCAGAGGAGCCCGGTCCTTTTTTTTATTTTCAATGTCCTATGTAAAAGGAAACAAATGTTTTTTTTTCTTTTTTTGGGTCTCTGGGCTCTTTTGCGAACCGCAGCTGCCAAATTGCCCCCAGCGCCCTTTGGGACAGAGCTGGCGTTTTCAAGGACACCTATTACGTGTTGGATATCAGTGTTAACCGCGCCGAGCGTCTGGCTTCGGGGAAAGGTCATTGTTTGGGCCTACAGAGAAGTGTTCGGAGTTTACTCAGAGGTCACCCTGTACCGTCTCATTTAGCTCCTTTTACACGGCTCCCAAACGCCAAACAAGGCACGCACAGTGCATCAGAGCTTGCGATTTAGCAGCAATATTCAGATAACAAGGGAAAAAACGTGGCATCAATGAGGTCACTGACCATCTTTGTTGAGAAATTAATGAGATTTTTTAATAAACCAGAATGTGCTCTCTTATTACGATGACCTAATGAGCCACTTCATATGTGGGAAAATGTGAGTTTGGGGGGAAATGGAAGGGGGGAGGGGGCCTCATCTGCACCTGCGGCCAGGAAAAAAAAATGCCGCTGTGCCTCGGACGTTTCTTCTACGTTTGATGTGAATCAACCACCCAGTGTTTGCATTCACCAAAGTATGAATGTTTAATTGCAAGAAAAAATGCTGTCCCTCATTGGGCAAGACAATGAGCGGCGGGATAGAGCTCATTGAGGTTATCGGGGGGGGGGGGGGGGGGAATCGAAGCAATGGCCAATTGGGTCAGTGGACTCAATGGTTTGACAGACCCACAGGAACAAGGGGAGTTCAAAAATCCCAAGTAAAATTGAGAAGTTTGCCACAGAATCTGTTAGTACCAACTGTCAGAAGTGATTAACCGTAGCAAAGGCCCTCTGTGGAGCAGGGTTCAAGTTCAATCTGTAGAGTTAATTGGAATTTGCGTCTCTTTGTTATTGTCTCCTCATGAGTCATGATCTGATTACAAGGGTGACCAGCTACGTTAGGAAGGTCCACGGTTATTTCTCTAACACAGAAAAAAAAAAAAATTGTCGTTCTTTTAGGTGCAGGTTACTGATACCAACCGAAGACTTCAGGACGCTGGGAAGGAGGTGAGAAAGGGGGCCACATGTCAACGCTTCCACGTGAGGGGAAAATGGCTGGAAATAAATAAATAAATCTCGTTCTCTCTGTCCAAGGTCATCTCCAAGACCGAAGAAAGTATCAAATGTAGAACTCAGCAGAGGAACATCGCAACGGTGGTCGATAAGCTTCAGCTCTGCCTTCCAGGTGAGTTATAGGGAAAAGGGTTGGGATTGTGGATGCCCTACTCGGCATGGGCAGGTGAACACGTTTGGGGTTATGCCTTCCGCAGTGCCGGGAAGTAGATAGAAGGCGCAATTGGGTGTAATGGCTTTTTACAGTGCGGGGGACATGCTATGTTCCAAGCTTGACAGAACCATCAGGAAAATTGCAGATATCTTCCATCCCTGGTCAATGAGACATTGTTTCCACCGTGAATATAGAGAATAAAAATATCAAAAACGATGTTGTGTTACAAGAAAATTCACAGATTAAGAGCAAAAAACAAACAAAAAAAATACGGTTTTATGAAATGTGTCTGTGGAGTCTGCTGCTTATGACATCACCCTGTGGCTTGATATGCAAATGAACTGCTCTTCAATGGGGAATTTGTAATTTGGATAAACAGGAGACAGGAGATACCACAGACACATTTTAAAACACATTTTTTTTCTAATTTCACGGAACTGATTTAAAAAAACCAAAAATGTTATTGTAACAGACAAAGTTTTTTTTTTAAGATACTTTTTGCTTTATTTGAAATGCTTTCTCGCTCCTTTTATTGCACCTTGTTTCATTCCCCATTACCTGGGTCTTTGTTGACCTGTTGATAGTCCTGTATGGGACAGACCGGCTGACGTATTGATAGATTTCTGTGAGCAGGTCACATGATGTGAGGTAATTCCCCCATTTAGCAGAGTACCCCTGGGTGCACAGCTTGCTCTCTGCTCCTGAGGCCCCAGAGGCGACGTGTTAATTAAATAATAGCCCATGACTGACAGCTCCTTTGTCACAAGATGTGTCATGTCACTTGTGGTTTTTGTGGCCAGAGGCTCAGAGCCTTGAGCCACCTGAGGTGACCACTTTTAGGAATTAATAAAGGCCTCGAGATGCTCTGCACATCTTAATTATATTGTTAGAAACAACAAAATTATAATTCAAAAATACCCCTGATGAATTGAACCTTGTCAGTGTTTTATTCTGCAGTAGCACAGAAGGGTACAAGCTGTACCCCTATCAAATCTTCCCTGCTTGTTTGCAATCCTAATCTACTTCATTTTAAATTGTGATAACATCTGAAAATGAAAATAAATACTCAAATGTGACCTGAGGTCCACTCAGACTGACCGTGACTGATTCACCCACTCAGACTGACCGGGACTGATTCACCCACTCAGACTGACCGTGACTGATTCACCCACTCAGACTGACCGTGACTGATTCACCCACTCAGACTGACCGGGACTGATTCACCCACTCAGACTGACCGTGACTGATTCACCCACTCAGACTGACCGTGACTGATTCACCCACTCAGACTGACCGTAACTGACGCGACCATTCACACTGACCGTGACTGATTCACCCACTCAGACTGACCGTGACTGATTCACCCACTCAGACTGACCGGGACTGATTCACCCACTCAGACTGACCGTGACTGATTCACCCACTCAGACTGACAGTGACTGACGTGCCCACTCACACTGACCGCGACTGACATGTCCACTCACACTGACCGTGACTGACGTGCCCACTCAGACTGACCGCAAGTAACATGCTCACTTAAACTGACTGTGATGGACTCGTACACTCAGACTGACCGCAACAGACACACCCAATCAGACTGACCCCTCTGACTGACACACCCACTCAGACTGACCCCTCTGACTGACACACCCACTCAGACTGACCATGACTGCCGCACCCATTCAGACTGACTGTGACTGTCACACCCGCTCAGACTGACCGTGACTGACACACCTGCTCAGACTGACCGTGACTGACACACCTGCTCAGACTGACGGTGACTGACACACCCACTCAGACTGACCGTGACTGACACACCCATTCACACTGACCGTGACTGACTCACCCACTCAGACTGACCGTGACTGACTCACCCACTCAGACTGACCGTGACTGACACTCCCACTCACTGACCGTGACTGACTCACCCACTCAGACTGACCGTGACTGACTCACCCACTCACTGACCGTGACTGACACTCCCACTCAGACTGACCGTCAGCTTCACACTGATCAGTATTGAGTTGCCTAATATTGTGCCCATCTCTCTCTGTGACCCACTCCTGTACTTTAAAGAGACCATTTACTTGTTTAGAACAGGTTAATCAATCAGTAGCTGAACTCTTGTAATAGACACATAGTCATGGACAGTGGTGGTCAGCCTGGTACTTTAGAGGTGTTATTTTAGCCAGTGCTGATACCTGCCCGGATGGGGCTGTAGATGAGGTGTGGTCCAGCAGTATCAGCAGCCTCCTGAACTTTAAGTTGTACCCGAGATAGGTAAATGGATTTGGAGCATGACCACATTAATCTAACCTTGTAGGATGTGCTCACTCTGGCCTCTTTGGGTACCAAAATATCAATACCATCAATCACATAAGATATTTAAGGGACTCTGTCATTAAAAGGGACTCTGTCATTAAAGGGGACTCTGTCATTAAAGGGGACTCTGTCATTAAAGGGGACTCTGTCAGTAAAAGGGACTCTGTCACGAAACATTGCTCATACAGTGAATGTAGAAAATAAAAAATGATCTATACATTGTGTATAAAATGTATAAAATAGGAGATATATAAATATATATAATTTTCAGAGAGAAATATGTAATATGCATATCAAGCCACAGGGTGATGTCATAAGCCAGAGACACATTTAAAATATATATTTCTCTTGTTACATGCATTTACTTATAATTCTGCTATTACAATAAATAGATAATGTTTCATCATTTTTTATTCTTTACTTTCACAGTATATGCAACGTATAGACGACAGAGTCACATTAAAGCCTGTGCAGGTGAAATGCGTTGGCTGTTCTAGGAAAGTAGGAGCCTAGAATATGCTCTGTGGACCACATGGGACCCAGACCATCCAGTTGGATAACTATAGAGGAGGTCATAGTTCAATAAAGACATTTCAATAAAACCAAACTATACCGTGCTCAAACTTACATGTGACTGTTTTAGGGGGCTCGTGGGTGGGCTGAAAGTGACACAGGACATGAGATATATTGGTAGACTTTAGGAGCCAGCGGTAAGGATTTTATGATCTCTGGCTCGAGGGATTTGTCAATCCCTGATTACATGCTAATATTATTATTATTTGTGGTATTTGCAATTTGACATTTTTTTTTTTTTTAGCTCTTGAAATGTACAGCAAACTCAAAGAGCAAATGAATGGAAAAAGGTGAGTTTAATAAGAGTAACTTATATACTGAATCAGGACCGTCGCAATGTCACTGACAATTGTCTTTATTATTGATTTTCTGTTTTAACAAATAACAATGCAGTGGCATACATGTATATTGTAACTGGGGATCCCTACAGTGCTGTCAGTAGTCTGTATGATATTTGCTTTATTGCTCATGTGAAGCACCTTTTTAGCTATCTGGCTGCTGTACTCGGAGCAAGCAGTGTGTCCAAGGATCAGTTCACATGACTTTTGGCTACATATCCTCTCTACATATTGGGGGTTTGACTTGGAACTAATAAGTAGTGAAATCTTTCAGAAGAATTAAGACGACTCACAAATAAATACACAAGTATTTTAGGTGAAACAGCATGAAATGTAATGAAAATATAATCACAGGAGAGGGAATATTATCATTTAATATTGGATGCCTTCAATCACTGCAAGAAATAAAATCCTTGGGGAGCACAGCTGGGTCTGAGAAATAAATGCTTTCTTCCGAGTCCATTAATATCTGCATAATCTATCCTAGCACATTACAAAGGCATTTAAAGTTTAAACAATACACTTGTCTGTGCCCTTCACACAGACGAGATCAGCACAGAACCTCACCATGGCTTTCCTTAGGCCATTTTATCTTCATTTTAACTGTCATTTTTATGCATAGTAATACATATATTACACAGGAGCCTGTACAGAGCACACATATAATAATACCAGGTGAATGATAACTATACATACAATGTGTGCATACATATATTACACAGGAGTCTGTACAGAGCAGACATATAATAATACCAGGTGAATGATAACTATACTTGCAGGGTGTGCATACATATATTACACAGGAGCCTGTACAGAGCAGACATATAATAATAGCAGGTGGATGATAACTATCCTTGCAGTGTGTGCATATATATATTACACAGGAGCCTGTACAGAGCAGACATATAATAATACCAGGTGAATGATAACTATACATACAATGTGTGCATACATATATTACACAGGAGTCTGTACAGAGCAGACATATAATAATACCAGGTGAATGATAACTATCCTTGCAGTGTGTGCATATATATATTACACAGGAGCCTGTACAGAGCAGACATATAATAATACCAGGTGAATGATAACTATACTTGCAGTGTGTGCATACATATATTACACAGGAGTCTGTACAGAGCAGACATATAATAATACCAGGTGAATGATAACTATACTTGCAATGTGTGCATACATATATTACACAGGAGTCTGTACAGAGCACACATATAATAATACCAGGTGAATGGTAACTATACTTGCAATGTGTGCATACATATATTACACAGGAGTCTGTACAGAGCACACATATAATAATACCAGGTGAGTGATAACTATACTTGCAATGTGTGCATACATATATTACACAGGAGTCTGTACAGAGCAGACATATAATAATACCAGGTGAATGATAACTATACATGCAATGTGTGCATACATATATTACACAGGAGTCTGTACAGAGCACACATATAATAATACCAGGTGAATGATAACTATACTTGCAGTGTGTGCATGCATATATTACACAGGAGTCTGTACAGAGCACACATATAATAATACCAGGTGAATGATAACTATACTTGCAGTGTGTGCATACATATATTACACAGGAGTCTGTACAGAGCACACATATAATAATACCAGGTGAATGATAACTATACTTGCAGTGTGTGCATACATATATTACACAGGAGTCTGTACAGAGCAGACATATAATAATACCAGGTGAATGATAACTATACATGCAATGTGTGCATACATATATTACACAGGAGTCTGAACAGAGCAGACATATAATAATACCAGGTGAATGATAACTATACTTGCAGTGTGTGCATACATATATTACACAGGAATCTGTACAGAGCAGACATATAATAATACCAGGTGAATGATAACTATACTTGCAGTGTGTGCATACATATATTACACAGGAGTCTGTACAGAGCAGACATATAATAATACCAGGTGAATGATAACTATACTTGCAGTGTGTGCATACATATATTACACAGGAGTCTGTACAGAGCAGACATATAATAATACCTGTTGAATGATAACTATACATGCAATGTGTGCTACATATATTACACAGGAGTCTGTACAGAGCAGACATATAATAATACCAGGTGAATGATAACTATACTTGCAGTGTGTGCATACATATATTACACAGGAGTCTGTACAGAGCAGACATAATAATACCAGGTGAATGATAACTATACTTGCAGTGTGTGCATACATATATTACACAGGAGTCTGTACAGAGCAGACATATAATAATACCAGGTGAATGATAACTATCCTTTCAGTGTGTGCATACATATATTACACAGGAGTCTGTACAGAGCAGACATATAATAATACCAGGTGAATGATAACTATACATGCAGTGTGTGCATACATATATTACACAGGAGTCTGTACAGAGCAGACATATAATAATACCAGGTGAATGATAACTATACATGCAATGTGTGAAATGCTGCTGTCTTAGTGAGTATCTGCGTTGGAGAGCTGGAAATAAAGGACTAATACTTTTATTCTAAGGAGGACGTTCTGGGCTGAAAAAAATATAATGCTCATTTATATATAAAATAATTATTTCAATAGTTTCCTTTCAGTGCAGGATTTTGGCAGCTATCTTCCAGAAATGGATCCTCCTACACTATATTAAAGCAATGCTTTATAGTGTAAATTCCTGCGCAAATCTATGAGGTTAAAAGATGTAAAAGATAATGTATAAATCACACTCCCGCCCAATTTTGCGAGTCTGCGATGCTTCCGCCAGTAGTTCTGCTTGTGCCGGCACAGTTAATTTGTATGATTTCTGTTGGGGAGGTCCTTCGCCCACACTGAAAAGTGTCTGTAATTTTACAGTGCAGGAGTTTTTACCACCGTGGAAGCTACTTAGGTTGTGTAACCTGATCACTGAGTAAATCCTCTTTCATTATTTTATCTGCAGGAAGGTCTGATCACACAGCGAAGGAGCATACAGCTGTACACTTACATTTTTCTAACTAGCCCCTGTGGGCGGAGTTATTATAGGCCTTGTTTTGAATGCTCAGATATGTTTGCTGGATACATTTCTTTACCAATTATACCGTTTTGCTTTTTCGTATCCCTTCTAAATACGATTATTCCTAATGGCCAAGCTTTGTAGTATGTCCTTCATATGCCAACCTTCGAAAACATTGTGACCCACAAATAGTAAACACATCAAAGTATTTGCATACTTAATATTTCCCATTATTACCACTGATAAGACCATTACTATTGATGGCATCCGATGTCCAATGCTGTATCAACACATGTTTACTATGGGGTATTATTTCAGTATTGTCTGTACAATGATCCAAAAAAAAACACCCAAGGCATTCAAAGAGGATTCCCTGGGATTTAGGCAGCTTAGAATTAGGGATGAGGTTTGTCCCAATACAGCTGTGGGCCACGCCTGGATTTCGGATACAGAATCAGGAAATGGCTCTACCTAGTTTTAAAGAACCCAAAACATATTATCAGTGCAGGTCACAAGCTAAATGACTGATTACGGCTCTATCTTCTGTAATCATAATGCACTGCACAAACCCATTTAAAGATTAGGGCTGTGCCTACGACAAACCTAATACAGAGCACAAGATAAATCACAGATTAGAGGGGCAGTACAGCCTATTTTTATTTCTCTTGGGACCTTAATGTCTCAGCCTTTCAGAGATCGATTTCTCGCAGAAAGAATGTTTCGCTGGCCCTTTCCTCCTCCGTCATGGGCTCATTGAATGAGTAGAGAATGACATCATGCTTCCGATGCATTGTTTGTGGATGCATATGGATGTGGATGCATATATTACACATATATTATATGTCTGCTCTGTACAGACTCCTGTGTAATATATGTATGCACACACTTCAGGGATCAGCATGGAGCTCTTTTCCCACGTGTGCTTCTTCTATAGAAATATCTAATAAGCAAATGATTTGAAAAAATCCTTTAGTGTGAATGTAATGGGAAGCCAGCGCAGGACGCGTAGAAAAGAAGGATTTGCAGGAAATTGACAAGGGAATTTCAAACGTAAGGCTAAAGTAGCTTTGAAAAAAAATCTATTCCGCTGAATTGGACAAATAAACACTTTTTTTCCGCAAAGCAGCTTCATAGTCTTCAGGTCAAAATAGCTCAGAATTTAGGGAATAAAACAGAGATAGAAAATGTAATAGGATAAGATTGATTACAATTTAATAAAAATGGAAGAGATTAAAAAGGCTTACATAAGTATATGTGGGTTATTATTCGACACCCACATACACTCTTGATATCCAGACGTGAAGACTGAAAGCAGCATGCCCGCCAAAGGTTCTGACAGACAATCGATAAAAGTTCTCCGCTAGGATCTGCGGCGCGGTCAGAGAGCAGAGTCCGAGATGCGGAAAGTGGTTGAAAACTTCTGTGTGGCGTGTCGTCGTCACCTGTAAAAGGGGAGGGGCACGACTCGTATCGCCCACCTTCCGGGCTTTTTCAAGTGCTTTTGGTCATTTTCTCTGCTATTTTATATGAAACACAAACTAAACATTTAGTGCCCCATGTAATTTGTTTTTGATAGTACACGCCAGTTCATGCTCTGACCGCCTGTCATGGTGCTTCCCTGGGAAGCAGGAAGCCCAGTGCTGGCAGCCACTGTCTCTCTCTGCAAATGCAGGATCAGCCGGTGGGACCTTAACTAGGTCTGCATTACATAGAGAGACCCCTGCTCCATACAGACACTATTTTTTTTTTAACCAAGGGTTAAATCAAGTTAATATTTCTTTAAGCGATTGCAGCGTTACCGTGGTATCGAAGACACATTTCAGGTTTAAATCTTTCCTCGCTGGTAGATCACAGTGAGTAACATCAGGATCATGCTCTTCAGCGCCAACAGGATTGGCCTGCGGAGTTCCACAAGGATCCATCTTCTCTGCCATTGTAGGCGACATCGCTATGCCAAAGACACACCGCTCTACTTCTCCATTGCTTCAGATGCTAAAGACCTGAAACGCCTGCTTAGCAGACCTCAGAGTGAATGAATCCTGCTTGGCTAAAAGTGAACCCAGACAGAGTTACACTTTGTGACCCCGGGGAGCACGAATATCTCAGTCTGGACTGCCATATAAACAGGAGACATCTTCTGTAATAATATATTTCATCTGAGAAACATAGCCAGGGTGCAACGCTTCCAGTGGATGCTTTGCCAACAGTAATCCATGCACATGTCACTAATGTCACATAACACCTGATTGTCACTCTCTATATTGACTTCCAATTTAATCATCAAGAAAACAAAATGCCAGCTGAATCTCCGAAGAAATGAGGTGGCTTCCGATTAAAAGGCAAAAAGGTATTTTAAAATTGGGCTACTGACCTTCCTTAAGCACTCAAGGTGAACAGTACCTCAAAAAAGCTCTTGGAACCTTATATACCATATCACTCACTTTGATCAGCCATTGGATTCATCCTTACCGTGCCCAGAATAAAGACAAACTCAGATCCCCGGGTATGCCACGCTGCCCCCACATCCCGCCACGCTGCCCCCACATCCCGCCACGCTGCCCCCACATCCCGCCACGCTGCCTCCACATTCAGCCACGCTGCCCTACATTCCGCCACCCTGCACCCACATCCCGCCACGCTGCCCCCACATCCCGCCACGCTGCCTCCACATTCAGCCACGCTGCCCCCACATTCAGCCACGCTGCCCTACATTCCGCCACCCTGCACCCACATCCCGCCACGCTGCCCCCACATCCCGCCACGCTGCCTCCACATTCAGCCACGCTGCCCTACATTCCGCCACCCTGCACCCACAGGAGAATATCCAGAAAAAATCCAGGTGGAACTACCACTTTAATGGGTCTGACCCTAGCAATTCCTTCGCCTGCCATGACTGCACTCACCATGCCAAAGAAGGCAAACACCAAAAGATAAAGGGGTTCTCAACACTCTATTAACCTGGTGCTCCACCAGGCCCCCATAATTGTAAATAATCTAAGAATCGCTTGGCACTCAGAATTGAGGTATTTTTTATTTCCAAACCGCCAGTGGCAAAGTTTCGACCTGACAAGACCTATCTTTGACTTACCATGCAAAAGAAGAAAATGATGCAATATGCCCCATGTGCCAAGGTTTGTTTTTTTTAGAAACCTTTTTTTTAAAAAAAAATTTAAAATAGAAATAAACATATTTACTAACTTAGTTAACACCAAGCTAAGCAGCTTCCAAGTGCAAAGAAAATTTCTGGTTCCCTAACTATGGCTTGTAGACAAGTTTATTCTTTTCAAATGAAACAATTAACTTTCCAAGCATAACCTGGTGCAGCTGGTATATTATCAGTTCTTCGGAAACGGAGACCCAGTATGATCAATTCAGAAATATCTAATGCAACCCCGGCCGAATAATTCCTGACCTGCAAGTGACCTACAAGTTACAAAGCCTCAAAGCTCCCCTAAGAACAGATGTGAAAAGGGCAGATATATATAATTAGCCAGGGGCTGGAGAATGGGTTTAAGTTGGATTATGTTAATTGTGATTTCTGTAACGGCATTCACAACCCTTCCAGATGAACCAACAGTGGCTCCCATAAGCTGATCTGTATAATTGGAATAAAACCCTTGATATCATTTTAATGCCATTATGGAATTACCTCCCCCGAGAGGTCATGCCGAGCTGCTGGTTTTGGAAGTTGGATGAAATAAAACCAGAATAGAAAAAAAATAAAAAAGAATAAAGAAAAATCACTCTTGTAAAGCATTTTTTTCTTCTGGCTTTACCCAAAAGCCACGCAGATCTACATTCCACGACCATTCTCACTTCATGCCGCTTTAATCTCATTAACCTGACTGACGGATCTACGGGATTTAAACTTGGGCCCGTTTTTTAAAAATATTTTGGGGTGCCAGAGCATGCCCCCTTTTGACACTGCGTGGTTTGGAGAGCTTCTTTTTACTGAAAATAAACACAGGGTGACCTTAAGGTTCTTGGGTTCCAGAGGGAGCCTTGACTTTGGCATGTAAGAAGGGGAGACAAATTAAATTTAAAATACACGTTTGCCACCTTTAGGTGAAATGTTTTTGGTATCACAATGGCCCAGAGATATCCCTTCTCCTTATCTCATGGGCAAGATGAAATATAAAAAAAAAATTGCGAAGACGATCAAAATTTCCTATATATTATTGTGAATCTTGGGTCACAGAAATGAAATAATTGACTTGTGGTTAATTGAGAGATAGCATTAAGTAAGGATGGTTTATATAGTCATTAATTCTTGAAAGAATACAAGTAAAGTTTAGAATCATGAGTCTCATTGTCTTCTTTCATCTGACCCAACATGTCCACCCCTGGATAGAGCTTATATGGAGTATAAAACGACTTTATAGAGTATAAACGACTTTATTTGGATTCGTTCATCGTACAATCTTTGAAGGAAACAGAACTTTTTTTTCCCAGCGCTGTCTATTCATGGTTGTCACCCTTCAAAGTTGTCGTCCTCTTTCCTTTTCCTTCCCATATTAAAATCTCACATTATCTTCAACAGATACTATTCTGCTTTAAAAACCATGGATCAACTAGAAAATATTTACCTCCCTCAAGTTTCCCAATACCGTTTCTGCCAGATCATGGGGGAAAATCTTCCCAAGTTACGAGAGGAGATAAAAGAAATTTCCATGTCGGGTCTTAAAGATTTCTTAGAAAGTATCCGGAAGCATTCGGACAAAATAGGCGAGACGTCTATGAAGCAGGTCAGTGGACATTTTTCTTTACTGATATAATGTAATTATGATGATGTCATATAGAATGAGGACCATTTGGGAAGTTGTATTGGGGAGATTCAGTGGAGACTCAATGCTTTAAAGGACAGATGTGAAAAACATAAGTAAGGTAAAGTAAAGATTGTATTGAGTGTAGAAATGCTTTAATTAAAAAATATTAATAATGTGCCTTATTGAGCCCTCTTTGCTCTGTATAGCTCTGATAGGGAGCAGACATGTTGTTTAGAATCTTAGGACAGATCTTCATTCACCTTGGTTCAGATGAAGGAAGATCTGACCCAAGATTCTAAACAACATGTCCGCCCCCTGTTAGAGCTAAACAGAGCAAAGAGGGCTCAATAAGGTGCGTTATTTATATTCTTTCATTAGTACATTTTTTGCTACAGGTGTCATTTAAGGGAAAGTAGCTGGGTTTTTGTGCTTGCACTCAAACAAACAAACCAATATACCAGCATGAATGTAACCAATATCTGAATATCGTAAACCCACATCTTCTCTGCTGGAAGGACTGGTGCTGATCTCTTTACTCACACTTCAAGCAAAATATATAAATGGCCACATTAAGAATAAGATTTGTACTGTCTTTCTAGCATTTACTCTTCACTTTTTATTTTCCATTTTATTTCAGGTTACGTTTTTCTTTTGTATTAGAGATTGTACTAGTCCCCCAGTGACCTCTCTGTGTCTCAATATTTCCACCTTAATATTAGAGGAATATTTGCATCCCAAAGGACAATATAAAGTATCACATAAAGATGATCATCCTTTGAGCCGCAGAATTTACCTCCAGCTGAAGCTGTGAATATTGAAACACTGAGATTTCAAGAAAGAGAAATGTAGACGCTACAAAGCCACAGCTATCAAATCTTTCAAATGAAACCCTTGATATGGACGACAGTGCTGCAATAAAACGTTAATAAATGGGCAATGGTAAATCGTGAAAAGATAATTCAAAAAGCATTCTACTCATCTTAAAGTGGACATTTGTTTGAAAAATATTTTTTTTCCCCTTACTTTCACTTTCATTTATATTTACTAGGCAATACTTGGGATTTTCTAATGTGATAATCAAAAAATCAAAAAATATTTCTGTCTTTCCATATATGGTGTATCTGATTTTGTTTCCTTAAGGGTCTATCCAATATACACCGATTAAAGGTATTCGGTTTCAGAATTTTTTTTCAATGAAAAACATATATTTTTGGCTACCCAATATGCGCCGTGCACACCCCGAATTTGCCAATTACCCAGTATGCGCCGAACACACCCCGAATTTTCCAGCTTTTAATTTGAGAATTGAATATAAAAGTGTAAAATAATTAAAATCTTATTTAAATATTAAAACATATTTTAAACCAAAAATATTTATATACAATTATAATATATTAATGTTCTATATTTTAAAAGTATATTTACATTAATATAAGCAATTTTACATTTTAATAAAAAAATTATTTAATATTATTTTAAGTTCATTTACTTTATTTTTTATGTACGTAAGGTCTAATTTTTTTATTTTACTGATTTTTGTTTTATTACACTTTGTCCCATTTTGGGAGGTGTTCGGCTATTTCGGCCAACATCCTCCCATTGACTTCTATGGGAGGACTTTTGCTATTTTTGTAATAGCCGAGGTCCTCCCAAAATAAGCCAAAGTCCTCGCCCATAGAAGTCTTTGAGGAGGACTGAGGCTATCACTTAGTTTCGGTGATTTCCTCTGATTTCGGTGGCGGGGAGATATTTTGTGTGGAATCAGCCATTATGTATGAATTGTGGATGGATTCGGAAGCCAATTGTGGCTACCTGGGTATCTCGACATTCAGGTCCTGATGTGCCCCCAACCCGTCCACATGTCAGGGGCGATTATCGACGCATATTGAGTCGACCATTTTGTTTTGCCTTTTTTAATGGGAGATGACATGTTATTCCATGACATACCAGATTCAGCAAGGGTAGGTTGGTCCAACTAAAACACGGCAAGAACTACTGTAGTGTAAAAAAAAACAACACATTTTTTTGCTTAAACAGCATATTTTATTTAGCCAAGACAAAATGTAACTCTTTAATGATGCTCTACAAATATTACCACTTTGAGGTACCTGTTTATCCCTTAGTCTGGGTAATTAATTTTTCCATGTTTCTGTAGTCGGATCTGACCGAAGATGCAGTAGTTTGTGCAGAAATGGGTGCCATTTTGTTGGAGCCTGTGAGTCGCACCGATTTATACATGGGTACCATTATATTGGAGCCAGTTGATCACATTGTTTACTTGAGGACGCCATTTTGTTGGAGCCTGTGAGTCGCACCGATTTATACATGGGTACCATTATATTGGAGCCAGTTGATCACATTGTTTACTTGAGGACGCCATTTTGTTGGAGCCTGTGAGTCGCACCGATTTATACATGGGTACCATTATATTGGAGCCAGTTGATCACATTGTTTACTTGAGGACGCCATTTTGTTGGAGCCTGTGAGTCGCACCGATTTATACATGGGTACCATTATATTGGAGCCAGTTGATCACATTGTTTACTTGTAGATGCCTTTTTGTTGTTCAAAATATATCTTCACTGGTTCCAACTGGATCAGGTGTATCTTCAGTCCGAATCGATCACTGAAATAGGACAAAATGAAAGTGCCCAGGCCTGCCTGGATGGGATAGAAAGGATCTAAAAGTTCCCTTAAAAGTGGTAATATTTTTAGAGCGTTACACTGTGTTTGGGCTTAAATAAAATATGCTTTTTAGAAAAACAGGTTTCATTTTGTACACTGTAGTTGTCCTTTTAATTGATTTGGTAACTAAACCAGTAACATTGTAACTATCATTATTGGCTTTTATATAAACTATTTCCTCTCCTTGTGTCACATGGGTACAGTGTTTATTAATTAGCCCCACAGAAAATGTCAGTTTGTAAAATCAGTAGGATTGCATGATGTTCCTTTTGCTGTATGTCACATCCCATTACTGCCACTCGAAATCCAACAGAGAAAGACTTGACTGCAATAAGGTATTAACTGGAGAGGTCTCCTTTTTGATGGACCTTTGTGAGTGGGCACCATGCTGCAGGACAGGCTGCTTTAGTTCTGTCAGTCCTCAGTTTGAGCTGGGCTCACACAGCCATTATTTTAATAGTGCCCAACGCGTTTCGTGCTATCATTATGCATCTATACCTTAACTGCTTTACTGTATCGGTGGAATTTCATGCTGGTTAATTGTGTCTTTTTTTCCCCCCTCCTAAATACCAGGCTCAGCAGCAGAAAACCTTCCACATGGCAATACAAAAACAAACCAACGGCAGCTACAAGAAGCCAGTGTATATTATTAACGGACCTGTGTCTGACAATGAGGGGAAACCAAAATGTCAGATGGTTCAAGGTGAAGATGCAGAGGAGGAGGTAAACTATTACATTGCACACACACATACTATCTTATTCATCTTGTTAGGGGGGCAGATTAACTATCAAGGGCCTTGTATCCAGGGGGTCCTCCAAGTCCTTAATGGTCCAAGGAAAGAGGGGGGGGGGGGGGTAGGATGTAGATAATTTTCTTTTGTATTAAATTTTTTGCATATCAAAAGTATAAAACATATATTACATTTTCAACATAATTTAAATTCCATGTTATATATGGGGTGGAGATATTGTGGGTGGGGATTAAGTGAAACATGGGTAGGAAAAAGTCTAAAATACAATAAATGGGGAAGAGCAAACCTGGGCAGGATTTGGCCAACCCAAACAGAATGAGATTGAGCAGTGATATACATTACAATAAAAGTGTGCTTAATATGTTATCGTAACCCCCCATAAGGCATGTTTAATGCTTTAACTTGCTTTATTGGGTCATTATGTTAAAATGATACCATTTATTTCAGTGCAATATAATATATTTGTGCCATTTATGGCCGTGGTTATTAATTTCCCAGGGTTTATCATTTTTGGGTCGGCAGCGCACTGGGCGTTCTGGGCAATCCTATGGGTGCCAGAGGGTTAAGGACATAAATACGTGTATTAAGGAAAGATACGTATATAACCGTTATCTAAGCATAGCTTCTGTGTTTCTTACAGGTCCTCAGTGTTAAGGATTTGGTGGACTTCTCCCCCGTGTACCGCTGTCTTCACATTTACTCAGTCCTGGTAATTTATCTCCCTAATGTTCTGTGATATTTGCTCATTTCTGCTGGGAATGAATCAAACAGAGCACTGTGGTACCTGGTGCCCTGCAGGTGCTGCAGAAGTACAACTCCCATGATGCCGCTGTGATATTTACTAACTAGTTTTTTTAGTGACATGACCCATTCTACTAAGCGTACTGTCATTTCTATTGCCCTAGTTGGAGTAAACTGGCGGATGCAGGAAGGAACGTCACTGACCTTTAAGTTGGTTTTATTATCTCCAACTGCCCCAAAACCTCCACCCCTCCCCTCTAGAAATAGCCTCCTTGTGTCTCTCATCTGGGATTCTCTCGATTCAGTCCTGTATCTCACTACACATTATAAATCTTCTCAGACCTGTTTTTCCCGTAATAAAATTTTATAGACTTGTCATAATGATGGAGTTCAGGTATCGCAGGGAAAAAAAGGGAAGTTTCTAATGCAAATCCAGGAAAGTTTGACTGTGATGATATACTGTACGGTGAGGGGTGGGGGGTAATTATGCACCGAGAAGCAGTGATACAAATCAAGTTGTTCACCGCCAAGTGTAAATCTTCTGGCTGATTTTAATTTTTTCATCCTAAGAGGCAGAACGTGTAAAAAGTATGAAAAAGATAAACAAAATAAACACTAAGACATAAAAATGAACAACTTGTTTTATACACACCTTGTGCTTGGTCTGTGAGTTTGGATGAGCGTTGCTTGCAAGGCGAGTCCTTTATTAATATTATTTTGATTTCTTCTGATCTGGGACATTTTTAATATCAGGGTCTTTTACCCCAAGCCCTTTCACCTGAAAATCTATACAGCAATTCTGTTGAAAAACATGTTTCCAATACATTACTATAATCTTCATCTAACCAAGATGATGTGAATTTAGTAGGATTCCTCGTGTGAAGTTATTTTTCACAAATGTAAAGGGGGCCATCGTGAAATTCCACCTCACCATCTGAAGGGACAGTTGTTGTTTAAAGGACAAAAAAAGGTTATGTTTAATTGATAGATTGCATTATGTGTAGATCTTTCAGTAAAGCATTTCTATGTAAACTAATACAAATCAAGTACCTTACTGAGGCCTTTTTGTTTCTATAGCACTATCAGGGGGCGGACATGTTTAGAATCTTGGGTCAGATGAGGGAAGATCTGGCCCATCTCACCAAAACATGTCTGCCCCCTGATAGAGTGTTACAAATAAAGAGAGCTCCATAAGGTACTTGATTTGTATTATTTTATTAAATAATTTTGATTTAAAATGTCTGCACAGGATGAAATCTTTAATTAAACATAACTTAATTTCTTGCCATCAGTTGTCATTTAAAATATAATACGTGATAATAAGTGATGGGATTCCAGCATTCCACTACACAAAAGGATAATATGATGCAATGTGCCCACTGTGCCCAAAGGCAAATGTATGTTTGTGACAAATCTTTTGTTTGTTTTTTCCCCCTGTTTTTATTAAGTACTGGATGATGGTGGAAGATCTACTGTAAATAGCTACGTTCTTATTTAATTTATAAAGTTCCATTATATTATGCAACAGTGGCCTTCAGCCTGGAAGGCAGGATTAACCAAGTGCCCCAGTAAAGAAGCTGTCTAATTATACACACCTGACACAAGGTCCACACACTGGGCAGGGTATGAAAGTAATCCGAGCAAGGGAGTCACAGACAAGATCCCGTACACAAAAAAACCCATACAAAACAAGAGCAGGAAATCAGAACAGAGAGAGAGAAACAAAGATCAATAAACAAAAAATGAGTATTGCTGCAGAAAAGGGGGCGAAATCGGAAATGGAAAACTGATGGTTACATATAAATGCAATTATACGCTAATAAATATATATTATAGGCCTACTGTATCAAGAGTTTGTCAGTCTGAGAAGATCTTCCTTAATTACTTCACTTATTAAATATGTAATGTAGAGAATGAAAAGTGATCTATTCAGTGCCATCAAAAAATGCATCAAATGCATAAAATAAGAGAAATATGTGTTTTAAACTCGTCTCCTGCTTCTGACATCACCTTATGGCTTGATATGCGAATTACACATTTCCCATTGAAAATGAGTTAATTTGCATTTCAATCCACAGGTGATGTCATAAGCGGGAGACAAGTTTAAAACATGTATTTCTCTTATTTTATGCACTTGCTGCAATTCTGCCGACACAGTGTATAGATAATCTTTCAGAATTTGTTATTCTGTACAGTCACAGTATAAGCATTTGTTATTCTGTACAGTCACAGTATAAGCATTTGTTATTCTGTACAGTCACAGTATAAGCATTTGTTATTCTGTACAGTCACAGTATAAGCATTTGATATTCTGTACAGTCACAGTATAAGCTTTTGATATTCTGTACAGACACAGTATAAGCATTTGATATTCTGTACAGTCACAGTATAAGCATTTGTTATTCTGTACAGTCACAGTATAAGCATTTGATATTCTGTACAGTCACAGTATAAGCTTTTGATATTCTGTACAGTCACAGTATAAGCATTTGATATTCTGTACAGTCACAGTATAAGCTTTTGATATTCTGTACAGACACAGTATAAGCATTTGATATTCTGTACAGTCACAGTATAAGCATTTGTTATTCTGTACAGTCACAGTATAAGCATTTGATATTCTGTACAGTCACAGTATAAGCATTTGTTATTCTGTACAGTCACAGTACAAGCAATGACAGAGTTCGTTTAATGTCTTCCACTTATCTACCCGGCTTGTGACCACCTCATTATGTATCAATATGGCCTTCTGCACTTTCCCTAACATTAATATCTCAGCTCTGACAACTTGATATCATTCTGCAGTAGAATATCAATGAAAGGCTTTGGCTTTCTGTTCATGGCGTTCAAAAATGGAGGTCTCTCACTGTGCTAGCCGAGAGAGACGACCGAACCCAACCGACCCCCATCAGATGACACGGGGCGAGCCCCCGCACTGATTGGCTGAGTGCACCCTGACATTATCTGAGCTCAGAGTAAACCCGCCGTAGATGCAAAAATACACGTACGGGTTACGAGCAACAGAGGCATAGGATTTTTAACTTTTTCTTTGATTATGAAATCCTTTAGGACCCCTTTAAGTCATAGGCCTTATGTGCTTTGCTATGAATGATTGTCTGTTTACTTTTCCAAGTTTTGCATTCTGGGTGCATTATTTGGTTGGGTTATGTTTTGATTACGTTTTTTTGTAACTTACCGAGTTCTGTGGTGTTTTAATCCCCCAGCCACCAGCACTGACCCCTGTGTCCCATTGCCTTAGTCTGCTGGTTAATGTGTTTTTTTCTCCTTTTTTTTTTTTTGGAGAAGGCAGTACATCACATCCCGTGTGGGTCTTTGTATGTTTCTGGTTGCAGAGTTGGGGGCTGTGCTGGTCTCCAGTAATGGAATGCTAAGACCTCTCTGACCCGCTGATAACCTCATGCCCTCCCAAAAAAAACCAACCCCAAATGCTAAGCTGCTTTATTCTGCTCGCATACAAATGAGGTTTCATTCAGTAGGTAGATGAGATGTTAGGGGTGCAGCTGGTTCCTCCTGAATGCTTCTTCTTAATAAGAACTCCAGGGTATCATTTAAGTTTCTTACAAAGGGTAGAGAGAATTTGGCCCAAGAATTAAGTCCAGAAAGCCCGCTTTCCAGACATCCCACAGTTTGCCCTTGTAGGCTGCTTGCCTGGTTAAAGGGGATCTGTCAAACGAAACATTGCTTATTCTGTGAATGAAGAGAATAAAGACTGACCGATTCGTTGCGTTAGCAGAAATGCAGAAATGCGGTGTCATAAACAGGAGACGCCATGTTGGAAAACAATGTATAGATCATTTTCCATCATTTTTTATTCTCAACATTCACAGGATAAACATTACAATCAGGTTTAACTCTCAGCTCTGCCTCTCACCTTACACTGTGAGTGCACGCTCAGCCAGTCAGTATGGCCAACCACTGCTCACACCTGATGGGAGTTGAGAGTAACCTTCATTAGTACATGAATATAACTGTGGGTAAATATGAAGAACTTTCACTGCACGAGCAGTGAGTGACAATTGGCAACCCGATCAGCCTTCCATGTTTCAGTCAGGTTTGCCAGTCAGAGGGTAATAAAGTATATGCCATTTATCTCTATAAAAGGGTCACTGCACTTCTCACGTAATGCCCCTATGTTAGAAGCACAAATGTAAAAAATGTGATGTTAATAATGAAGTTATTACAGGTTGGGAAATGCGTTATCCAAAACGATCCGTTATCCAAAACGATCCGTTATCCAAAACGATCCGTTATCCAAAACGATCCGTTATCCAAAACGATCCGTTATCCAAAATGATCCGTTATCCAAAATGATCCGTTATCCAAAAAACTTTCAGATTTTGTCACAAGTTGCAAATTCCACACACCTGTCAGAATACAAGTGCACAACCATTTATTCAGCGCCCAGCCTTCTTAAGCTGTGATTTAGCCGTTCCATGCATGTTCAGATTCCCCACAAAGGGTCATACAATGACACATGTGCAGACCTGACACGCCAACGGCAGGTTCCCAACGATGCCTCACATACAGTATTTACATTGTTATTACTGTATTTCATGAGAGCTGAGAGGATTTAATATATCTTATTGGTGAAATGACTCATTATCCTAAATACTTCTGGTCCCCAAGCATTTTGGACAAGGGATGCTCAACCTGTATGGATTAAATCCGATCAGTTCACTGACCTCATTATATGTATAAACACACATATATAATGCATACCTAACCAACATTTCAAATGACCGAAGAGGGTCACTTCTGTTTTCGGTGTGGCTGTGGGCGGGGCTATACTGGGAAGTGACCAATTGATAGTTATTGGTAAATCATTTAGAATACGAGTAAAGTATTTTATTTACACACAACTAATACGTTATATGCTGTTTATACACACTGTATTGTGAGGAGGGCTCTGTGATGCTCTGTTACACTCCAAAAATTCTCCTAGAAAAAATCAGGACTTTCCCTCCTAAATAGGGCCTCTTAGGAGGTATGATAATGTATATCTACAGTAGGTAGTCAGTTCGGTTCTCATCAGGATTAAAGGAAAATCAAACTTTGTTATTTTACCCATGTTTCCTTAAAGTAAGCAGTCCTGCTTCTGCTTAGTAAATCCTACGTGTCTTAATAGATACATGCGTGTTTACTCACAGCTGAGACACAGCCGGTCTGGAGGCTGGGCCTCCGCTGACGGCTTTAGCCAATCAGAGCACGCCCCCCCCCCCCTCGTCTGCAGTGTGCGGGGGTCCTCTCTCAGCAGACGGGACCTAGTTAAGGAGGGTCTCTCTGTAAGTCAACAGAAAGTAACGGTTGCCGACCAGACCGGACCTGCCATTTTATCCTCACACTAGGGACAACTCATTTTTCACACCAGTTTCGTTGACCTAGAAAGCATAATGATTCCCTTGTATAACCAGACTTCCCTGCTATTTCCATTAATTCCCTATAATAGTCTCCAACTGTATATTTCCCTTGTATACCATGTAAAATCAGTGCAGCATTGTGCCAGGCGTATCTCTGCTAGGCACAGTCTAGTCACCAAACTCACGTTGGTGCAAGATGAAGATCACTGTTTGTATAATGCACAGGCTTTTTTCCCAGTGTAATTTGATGCAGGCATCCTGCATAAATCACATTTTTAATATTTGACTCAAGCCCTCCCCAGTGATTACTCTGCATGTTTACTGCAGGTGCGGCAGCACTGATTATATAGACACTGAGCATATAAAGTTTTGTTTCGCTGAATCACTTCCTGTGCAGCTACAAAAGAATACACTGTGTGAACTCTAAGTGACCTTGCTCTTGTACACAGTAGGATCTCTTAACAGTGCAACACAGAGACAGGAAATGCTATTCATTTTAATGAGACTATTCATTGGTTCTCGCAGCAATAAGAATAAAGGAAATTACTTTTACTCAGCTAGTGTGGGCAGCCCTGGTTTCTTGCAAACTGCTGTCATTTACATCTATGTCACAATTTCATCTAGCTGTAAGTATTTTATACTTTGTACTTTGAAAGCACATTAATATGCATTAATATTTGGAAGACACATTTTGGACACTAGACAATCCCTTTAAGGCCAAATAAGACGAGTTGTAAAATTCAGATGAATTGGAGAATTTTTCAGACTTGGCTGCTTTGACCTTAAGATTTGAAACTCTCTTCTCAGCTCCCGGTGATTCCCTCGATTTAGGATTACAGCCCATAATGCAAAAAACCTGTATTGTATGATAACCGTATGATAACCGCTCTCCAATGCGCAGTTTGATTTTAAGTGATACGATGTGATCTGAGATCAGATGTCGCGGCGTGGCGCTGGGCTGCCAGTGAGATTCATTTCTTTCTGCGGTTTCTTTCTAGGGCGATAAAGAAATATTTGAAAACTACTACAGAAAGCAGAGAAGGAAACAGGCCAGGCTCGTCCTGCAGCCCCAGTCCAACATGGTAACCTGAGTCATGATTTGTGTAACATGTCTCTGTCCTGAACCGAAATCAGATTCATCCCCCCCCCCCACCCTCTCTCTCTGTGTTCCCCTCAAAAGCACGAAACCGTGGAAGGCTACAGAAAATACTTCAGCCAGATTGTAGGGTGAGTATGTGACGCCCCAACATTTAAAGGGAAACTGTCTGCAAAAAATGAAGTTCTGTTTGCTTGGGTGATTGCTTCAGATGTAGACATGTTACATAAAAATATTATTAAAGCATCTGATTAAGCACTCGGATAGCTTTATCAGGGAGCAAAGATTCTAAGCAACATGTCCGCCTCCTGATAGAGCTATACAGAGCAAAGATTCTAAACAACATGTCCACTCCCTGATAGAGCTATACAGAGCAAAGATTCTGCACAACATGTCTGCCCCCTGATAGAGCTACACAAAGCAAAGATTGTAAACAAGATGTTCGCCCCCTGATAGAGCTACACAAAGCAAAGATTGTAAACAACATGTTCGCCCCCTGATAGAGCTACACAAAGAAAAGATTGTAAACAACATGTCCGCCCCCTGATAGAGCTTTACAGAGCAAAGATTCTAAACAACATGTCCGCCTCCTGATAGAGCTATACAGAGCAAAGATTCTAAACAACATGTCTGCCCCCTGATAGAGCTATACAGAGCAAAGATTCTAAACAACATGTCCACTCCCTTATAGAGCTATACAGAGCAAAGATTCTGCACAACATGTCTGCCCCCTGATAGAGCTACACAAAGCAAAGATTGTAAACAAGATGTTCGCCCCCTGATAGAGCTACACAAAGCAAAGATTGTAAACAACATGTTCGCCCCCTGATAGAGCTACACAAAGAAAAGATTGTAAACAACATGTCCGCCCCCTGATAGAGCTATACAGAGCAAAGATTCTAAACAACATGTCCGCCCCCTGATAGAGCTATACAGAGCAAAGATTCTAAACATGTCTGCCCCCTGATAGAAATATACAGAGCAAAGATTCTAAACAACATGTCTGCCCCCTGATAGAGCTATATACAGAACAAAGATTCTAAACAATATGTACGCCTCCTGATAGAGCTAGTATGTAGTTTGGAATATTTCATTCACTATTTGTAAATAGTTTTTCATCAAAAATATTCTCTGCGTATTATAATCACAGAATTCCAACCTTTTCATTGTATGAATCCTACATACTGCCAGGCTGCACATTGCATGCTCTTTCTGTAGCATGTGAAAACCATGACCCTTGTTGGCTATGAGAGGTATGATTTGTATGAAAGGCTATGTTTTCTCTCCCATTCTTTACTTTTTTTTCTTTTCTTTTCAAAAGTCATTGCGTTTCCGAGAGCCGGGAGTTAAACTCACACTTCAGATACACCTGTGAGCCCGGTTCATTAATGAATTAAAATCCGTTATTTTCTTGCATTAGTTTTTTCGTGGTAGAAGATCATATCTTGCATGTGACTCAGGGCCTGGTGACCGGCACTTATACCAGCGACCTGTGGAA
The DNA here is from genome assembly GCA_036172795.1 of Pelodytes ibericus. Taxonomy (NCBI): domain Eukaryota; kingdom Metazoa; phylum Chordata; class Amphibia; order Anura; family Pelodytidae; genus Pelodytes; species Pelodytes ibericus. The sequence goes on from CM069867.1 coordinate 72,055,797, forward strand.
TATGGCTCAATCTAAGATCATCGCTGTCCTGCGAACACACTCGGTAGGTTTGATTGATCCTCTGGCTCCTGTTTTCGGCAGCTCCCCCCCCCCCACCCCCCCACCCCATTAGAGTTGAAAAAAAAAAAAAAAGGCCCTGGTATGTTTAAAAGTGGGATAATGTCAGGGTGAGAAATTAGTCTTCCATCATGGGGCTTTTTTTGTAATTAGATGTTGTTGAGGTTTAGGAGAAGGCCTGCCAAGCTTTTGTTTGCCCCAGAAGATTCAGGCTGTGAGGCACAGTCATGGGCTATTTGCATAATCCTCTCCTGGTTTACAAGTGACTGGACCCTCCAAACCCACTCTCACTACAGCACTGTAATGTGATGTTATTACTGCAATCTGTACTCATTAGTCTCCACTGGCCTCTTCATTAGATCACACTGAATAGTTTAGGGCTGGGAACATCACCAGGAAAGAGTTCCTGATTATCATCCCGAAATACCCAGCTTCCACTTATAAACCTGTCCGGCAGGGAATTGAGAAGGGAATTGCAAACTTTAGGCCAATACAGCTGCATTGGAGAATGTTTCCATCTCGGCTACTTTGGCCTTAAGTTCTCAATTCCCTGCAGTTCTCTCTTTATTGCGTAGACCCTTCAGTGCTGTGTATCAGGACAGCGTCTTGGCAATGTCTCCCATCATACCCCGGGTTATTATAATGTCTGTACATTGGGGGTTTTACCCACAAAGAAGGGGCACAAGGAGACAGGGCTTGATACTGGCGCGATACCTGTCTGCTCACGAAAAGTGTTTGGGGTCTTGGAAAACGGCCGCCAATAGTGATACATTGTGATACACAGCCTTGCACTGACACACATTGTGATACACAGCCTCGCACTGACACACATTGTGATACACAGCCTCGCACTGACACACATTGTGATACACAGCCTCGCACGCACAGTCACACTGACACACATTGTGATACACAGCCGTGCACGCACAGTCACACTGACACACATAGTGATACACAGCCTCGCACTGATACACATAGTGATACACAGCCTCGCACGCACAGTCACCCTGACACACAGCCTCGCACGCACAGTTACACTGACACACATTGTGATACACAGCCTCGCACTGACACACATTGTGATACACAGCCTCGCACGCACAGTCACACTGACACACATTGTGATACACAGCCTCGCACGCACAGTCACACTGACACACATTGTGATACACAGCCGTGCACGCAAAGTCACACTGACACACATAGTGATACACAGCCTCGCACTGATACACATAGTGATACACAGCCTCGCACGCACAGTCACCCTGACACACATAGTGATACTCAGCCTCGCACGCACAGTTACACTGACACACATAGTGATACACAGCCTCATACGCACAGTTACACTGACACACATAGTGATACACAGCCTCACATGCACAGTCACCCTGACACACATAGTGATACACAGCCTCGCACGCACAGTCACACTGACACACATTGTGATACACAGCCTCGCACGCACAGTCACACTGACACACATTGTGATACACAGCCTCGCACGCACAGTCACACTGACACACATTGTGATACACAGCCGTGCACGCACAGTCACACTGACACACATAGTGATACACAGCCTCGCACTGATACACATAGTGATACACAGCCTCGCACGCACAGTCACCCTGACACACATAGTGATACACAGCCTCGCACGCACAGTTACACTGACACACATAGTGATACACAGCCTCATACGCACAGTTACACTGACACACATAGTGATACACAGCCTCACATGCACAGTCACCCTGACACACATAGTGATACACAGCCTCGCACGCACAGTTACACTGACACACATAGTGATTCACAGCCTCACACGCACAGTTACACTGACACACATAGTGATACACAGCCTCGCACGCACAGTTACACTAACACATTGTGATACAAGAAGCACACACAAAAAATAAGGGAAATATATATTTTAAACGTGTGTGGAGTCTCCTGTTTATGACATCATCTTTTAGCTTGAGATACTTTTCTGTGAGAATTGTGTAATTTCCATATCATGCTACAGGTGATGTCATGAACAGGAGACTCTACAGACACTTTTAACATACATTTATTAACTTAAGTTATGCATTTGCTGCAATGCTACTAACACAATGTATAGATCATTTTTATTCTCTGCAGTCACAGTTTGATTAATGTAGTCCCTGTAAATATGCGCAGCTATAAGCTCTGTGAAGGGTTGCTTTTTGCCCCCCAAAACCCCCAATTAATCCTTTAAAGCCCGTCCTGTGCTGACCCAGTGCCAGAGGGCTTTGCCTCTTTGATGCGAGTGGCAGAAAGCCAGACACTGTCTGAAGTGCGAGAGATAAGCCTCCTGTATAATTCACGCCACCAAATCCTTCTTCCCCGAACCATAAGTCCGTGTAAGTCAGGGGAGCAATGCTTGGGGGCTGATAATGCGCTGGATTCTCAGGAGCCACCAATTTGCCATGTACAAGGAAGGACTGACACTTGGGGGCTAATCCGGCCTCCCCAGCAGGTTTATTGTCTTTCCTCTCTAATAATTGATAACACACTCCCCTCCGATTCCCTTGCAGTCGTACTGCAGCGACCCTGATCTTGTGTTGGAGTTGAAGAGTCTGATTGTTGTTTTTGCCGATACGTTACAGGTCAGTGTTTCGTTACTTCGTTACTGTTGTAATTTGTTTGGTTGCCACTTTATTATTATTATTACGAATATTAATGTACGTCAGAGAGTATATATGTTACTATATATTTATTCACCTATATAGTACCAACTGAGACCCAGTTTTGAAACCAGAACGTGCTGAATTATCTGTGGCATGGATAAAAACCCAGTGCTGGAATTATTATTAAGTGAGTTTGGTCCATGCTGACTTGATGGTTCCTGCGGATCTGTAGGCCACACCTTTTATACTCGCTACTAATTTAGAGTTGCAGTATATTCATTTTATTTCATGTATGTATGTATATATAAAATCTGTGTTTTAACCATGCTTACATGGCTGATATTCTTTTGCGTTCTCTTTCAGGGCTATGGTTTTCAAGTCAATCGGCTATTTGATCTCTTGTTTGAAGTAAGAGACAGATATAACGAAACACTCCTTAAAAAATGGGCAGGACTATTCAGGTAGGGGCACCAGAGCATGGCAGGACTATTCAGGTAGAGGCGCCAGAGCATGGCAGGACTATTCAGGTAGGGGTGCCAGAGCATGGCAGGACTATTCAGGTAGGGGTGCCACATCATGGCAGGACTATTCAGGTAGGGGCGCCAGAGCATGGCAGGACTATTCAGGTAGGGGTGCCAGAGCATGGCAGGACTATTCAGGTAGGGATGCTAGAGCATGGCAGGACTATTCAGGTAGGGGTGCCAGAGCATGGCAGGACTATTCAGGTAGGGGTGCCAGAGCATGGCAGGACTATTCAGGTAGAGGCGCCAGAGCATGGCAGGACTATTCAGGTAGAGGCGCCAGAGCATGGCAGGACTATTCAGGTAGGGGTGCCAGAGCATGGCAGGACTATTCAGGTAGGGGCGCCAGAGCATGGCAGGACTATTCAGGTAGGGGCGCCAGAGCATGGCAGGACTATTCAGGTAGGGGCGCCAGAGCATGGCAGGACTATTCAGGTAGGGATGCCAGAGCATGGCAGGACTATTCAGGTAGGGATGCCAGAGCATGGCAGGACTATTCAGGTAGGGGCGCCAGAGCATGGCAGGACTATTCAGGTAGGGGTGCCACAGCATGGCAGGACTATTCAGGTAGGGGCGCCAGAGCATGGCAGGACTATTCAGGTAGGGGCGCCAGAGCATGGCAGGACTATTCAGGTAGGGATGCCAGAGCATGGCAGGACTATTCAGGTAGGGATGCCAGAGCATGGCAGGACTATTCAGGTAGGGGCGCCAGAGCATGGCAGGACTATTCAGGTAGGGGTGCCAGAGCATGGCAGGACTATTCAGGTAGGGATGCCAGAGCATGGCAGGACTATTCAGGTAGGGGTGCCAGAGCATGGCAGGACTATTCAGGTAGGGATGCCAGAGCATGGCAGGACTATTCAGGTAGGGGTGCCAGAGCATGGCAGGACTATTCAGGTAGGGGTGCCAGAGCATGGCAGGACTATTCAGGTAGGGATGCCAGAGCATGGCAGGACTATTCAGGTAGGGATGCCAGAGCATTGCAGGACTATTCAGGTAGGGGTGCCAGAGCATGGCAGGACTATTCAGGTAGGGGTGCCACAGCATGGCAGGACTATTCAGGTAGGGGCACCAGAGCATGGCAGGACTATTCAGGTAGGGGCGCCAGAGCATGGCAGGACTATTCAGGTAGGGGCGCCAGAGCATGGCAGGATTATTCAGGTAGGGGCGCCAGAGCATGGCAGGACTATTCAGGTAGGGGCGCCAGAGCATGGCAGGACTATTCAGGTAGGGGCACCAGAGCATGGCAGGACTATTCAGGTAGGGGCACCAGAGCATGGCAGGATTATTCAGGTAGGGGCGCCACAGCATGGCAGGACTATTCAGGTAGGGGTGCCAGAGCATGGCAGGACTATTCAGGTAGGGGCGCCAGAGCATGGCAGGACTATTCAGGTAGGGTCACCAGAGCATGGCAGGACTATTCAGGTAGGGGTGCCAGAGCATGGCAGGACTATTCAGGTAGGGATGCCAGAGCATTGCAGGACTATTCAGGTAGGGATGCCAGAGCATGGCAGGACTATTCAGGTAGGGGTGCCACATCATGGCAGGACTATTCAGGTAGGGATGCCAGAGCATGGCAGGACTATTCAGGTAGGGATGCCAGAGCATGGCAGGACTATTCAGGTAGGGGTGCCACATCATGGCAGGACTATTCAGGTAGAGGCACCACAGCATGGCAGGACTATTCAGGTAGGGGTGCCAGAGCATGGCAGGACTATTCAGGTAGGGTCACCAGAGCATGGCAGGACTATTCAGGTAGGGATGCCAGAGCATGGCAGGACTATTCAGGTAGGGGCACCAGAGCATGGCAGGACTATTCAGGTAGGGGCACCAGAGCATGGCAGGACTATTCAGGTAGGGTCACCAGAGCATGGCAGGACTATTCAGGTAGGGGCACCAGAGCATGGCAGGACTATTCAGGTAGGGGCACCAGAGCATGGCAGGACTATTCAGGTAGGGATGCCAGAGCATGGCAGGACTATTCAGGTAGGGTCACCAGAGCATGGCAGGACTATTCAGGTAGGGGCGCCACAGCATGGCAGGACTATTCAGGTAGGGGTGCCAGAGCATGGCAGGACTATTCAGGTAGGGTCACCAGAGCATGGCAGGACTATTCAGGTAGGGGCGCCAGAGCATGGCAGGACTATTCAGGTAGGGTCACCAGAGCATGGCAGGACTATTCAGGTAGGGGTGCCAGAGCATGGCAGGACTATTCAGGTAGGGGCGCCAGAGCATGGCAGGACTATTCAGGTAGGGGCGCCAGAGCATGGCAGGACTATTCAGGTAGGGATGCCACAGCATGGCAGGACTATTCAGGTAGGGGCGCCAGAGCATGGCAGGACTATTCAGGTAGGGGCGCCAGAGCATGGCAGGACTATTCAGGTAGGGGTGCCAGAGCATGGCAGGACTATTCAGGTAGGGTCACCAGAGCATGGCAGGACTATTCAGGTAGGGGCGCCAGAGCATGGCAGGACTATTCAGGTAGGGGCGCCAGAGCATGGCAGGACTATTCAGGTAGGGATGTCAGAGCATGGCAGGACTATTCAGGTAGGGGTGCCAGAGCATGGCAGGACTATTCAGGTAGGGGTGCCAGAGCATGGCAGGACTATTCAGGTAGGGGCGCCAGAGCATGGCAGGACTATTCAGGTAGGGGTGCCAGAGCATGGCAGGACTATTCAGGTAGGGGTGCCAGAGCATGGCAGGACTATTCAGGTAGGGGTGCCAGAGCATGGCAGGACTATTCAGGTAGGGATGCCAGAGCATGGCAGGACTATTCAGGTAGGGGTGCCAGAGCATGGCAGGACTATTCAGGTAGGGGCGCCAGAGCATGGCAGGACTATTCAGGTAGGGGTGCCAGAGCATTATGTTTAATTCAAAGATTATATCAAGCGTAGGCATTTTAAATAGAAATGCTTTAATTAAAAAAATACAAAAAAGTACCGTCTTCATACCCCTGTCAGGATTCAGACACATTTAGAATCTTGGGTGAGATGATCTGACCTACCTGACCTAGGATTCTAAACAACATGTCTGCTCCCTGATAGAGCTATACGGAGAATTTCTATTTAAATTGCCAACACTTGTTTCAGTCTTTTAAATAAACAAAGCTTCATTTTAATACTGACAGTTGTCCCGGTAACTTCTGACCCAGAGAGTATATTACCTGAAATGAGAAAGGCATTGTGGGAAAGCTGCACATTTTGGGAGAAGGAGGTTAACATATGAGTATAAGTGGATGTGATGAGTATATAGCAGCTCTGGACAGTACGGCTGTGACTACATCGTGAGGATCTTACATCTTGTGATGTTCAGTGATTTATCAAGGACAGTGTCACAATGTGTACTATTTACTATAATCCCCATATGACTCTATTACTGCTGATAGATTTTCTTGTGTCTTGTGTTATCCAGGGACATTTTTGAAGCCGATAACTACAGTCCTATTCCAGTTGCTAATGAGGAGGAGTACAGAAATGTAATTAGTAAATTTCCATTCCAAGATCAAGAAACTGATAAGGTAATTAACGTTTGGGGTATCGCACGCAGGGTGGGAGAGTTGGGGAAGCCCGCTGCGGAAGGAAAGCATTTTTATTCTTCTCATAGAGGATATATGGGTAGGGTGAGCCTGAGGGCTGCACTGACGGTGCAGTATAAGGGGGAGATGGTTTAGAGTTGGGGTGCAATAGCCACAAAGGGGAGAACTGATGGTACAATAAAGGACAACTAAACCTTTTTTTAACCCTTCGTTTCTGAATGGAAGCAAGGGTTAAAAAAGTGTCCCCTTTCTCCCAAGTAAACCCATCTTTATAGACATGCAGGTTCACTCTCAGCACTCCTCAGAGTTGAGGCAGCGCTGGTCTGGAGGTGTGTCAGTGCAAGCACAGCTATTCAGAATGGGTGCTCGCCCTGCTCATCTTATCAGGATCTGTATGGAGCAGGGGGCAGAGGAGACCTAGTTTGAAAATGAGGGTCTCTCTCTCCACTAGCAGTCGCCGACCTGGGGAAGCATGGCGCCTGCTAGCCAGGCGATAAACCTTCATATACTATCAAAAGCACCTGCTGGTTTATCCTCATTCGAGGGGTACTCAATT
>CM069867.1:72068119-72091664 GCA_036172795.1 Pelodytes ibericus
AGGCAGACATGTTGGTTAGAATCTTTACTCCATATCCTTCTCTCAGGGGGCAGACATGTTGGTTAGAATCTTTACTCCATATCGTTCTCTCAGGGGGCAGACATGTTGGTTAGAATCTTTACTCCATATCGTTCTCTCAGGGGGCAGACATGTTGGTTAGAATCTTTACTCCATATCGTTCTCTCAGGGGGCAGACATGTTGGTTAGAATCTTTACTCCATATAGCTCTCTCAGGGGGCAGACATGTTGGTTAGAATCTTTACTCCATATAGTTCTCTCAGGGGGCAGACATGTTGGTTAGAATCTTTACTCCATATCGTTCTCTCAGGGGGCAGACATGTTGGTTAGAATCTTTACTCCATATCGTTCTCTCAGGGGGGCAGACATGTTGGTTAGAATCTTGGGTCAGATCCTCACTCACCTTGGTTCAGATGAACAAAGATCTGACCAAAGATTCTAAACAACATGTCTGCCTCCTGGTAGAGCTATATGGGGTAAAGATGGCTCAATAAGGGGCTTTATTTGTATTCTTTCATTAAAGCATTTCTATATAAAATACAGCGTACATTTTTGATACAGTTCTACAGATGTCCTTTAAGGCTAAGTTATTAGAGATCTGTGGACTGAAAAAGTTGAAACCCATCTTTACAAAAAATCTTAGTATCTAAAAGAAGTATTAAGTAGGGTGGCATTTTAGGGCTGGGGGGGATTGAATATTTTACATTTTGCCTCACTTTTGGCTTCATTCATGAAAGAGGGAATTAAAAAGGGAAATGCAAAATGGAAGCCAACATAGCAGAGTTTGTATGCAGGACGTGTAGCTGAATGTGAGAATGTTTCGAACTCAGTTACTTTGGGCTAATTTATAGAGGAGCAGGTAATATACAATGCTGGATGTTACACACACGTGTCACCACCGTGGGGCGAGACCTCCATGTCCCATTACAGGAATCCTGATCTCTTTACGGGGGGAGCACACGGTAACAGTCTCTCAGTAACTCGGCCAGGTCAAGGTGCAATTAAGCTTTTGTCTACACCTGATCCAATTAAGACAAGGAGGGAGTAACACAGAGGCTTTGTTTGCAATATGTGCAAATACATCCTACAATGCGGCGTTAGATGGATAGAGAAGGGTGTGTGCAAAGCTACCTGATAATCACTCCTCGCCTCTTCACATTCTACACTGGCTTTGGTCAGCTCGTCTTTACCATTCAGAGATGAGCCAAAGGTGATGAGAGTTGGAGTACAAACAAATAAACTGAATGCCTAGTATTGTTCAGGATTAATATGTCTCAGGGGTGGTAAAAGGATAACGCTTAGGGTTTGACATATACCATGAACCTGGCTCCTAACTTTTCCCCCCGTAGTTTTACATAGAATGGTATGGAAGTTCATATTTGCCTGACTCCTAAAAAATGCCTGTCTGGCTCCTGAATTGGCCTGTCTGGCTCCCCTGCCTTTGCACATTGCTGTGTATGTCCTTTCTTTAGTCCCCTGAGCACAAGGGGCATATTGCATCACTTGCACTGTTTGCACAGCAGAATGCTGGAAACTCTACATTGTGGTTGGCTGTTTGCAGCAGCATTTGTTGTAAAGCAGTAACTGTACGTTTACATCTAGCCATGATTATTGAGCGTGTGCTCTTTATAAAAGCTTGCCTCAACCAGTGAGGAAGACTGTGATACCCTTTTATACATGACAGAGACCACGGCAGACGTACTGTGAAGGTCACTCTCTATCTAGGTCTAAATGTTTAGAAAACAAAGTTCATGTTATCTGCAATATGCCCAAGTTTTCTGAAAATGAGGTTAACATTTAACCACTTTGGACTTGGAAAAGGCAGATATTGGGTGCTGCAGACCCCCAAGCACTGAGAAATCCCACCCTATACAATGAGACTTAATTGGGTAAATAGCTTCACACAGTCAGTAGCAATAATAAGTGAGGGAAATTCAATCTGATGAATCTACACTCACAGTATAATGAGAGAGAATTTGCTCTGATTTGGAAAGTATTTCACACTGGTCACTTTTTTTGGGTGGCTTGTGTAGAATTAAAACATGTGCAAAGACTTGTCCATTATAATGGATGGGAGAATAGCACCATTTACGTTCTCTTTCCCTCGTACTTCTTTTGATGGGAATGCTTTCACAAAGGCACTGTTGTATTTGTCAGTGCTTTAAAAGCCAGGGTGCTCTGGGAACATGTCTGTGGGGTTGAGTCACTAAGAGGTGAGTAGCAGATGAGTTGAGTTTATCTATACATTGTGCACGGATAATCCTGGTGAGTTTGCTTTGTGGGTGAGACTCACCAGGTTTGTCCCTGCACAATGTATAGGTAAATTGGTGAAACGTTCATCTCTCCTAAACTCACCTTTTAGTGAATAACCCACTGTGTAGGTGTAGTCCTCACAACAAATATCACCCAGTATGACCTCATACCATGGAGAGGACGTGCAGTGTATTAATGCAAATTAATGTGCTTTCAAAGTACTTTAAAATGCATGTTTTACTTTTTGCATTGCTTAAAGTATAAAATACTTACAGCTAGATGAAATTGTGGAATTACAAACGTGTGCAAGAAACCGGGACTGCCCACACTAGCTGAGTAAAAGTCCATTTCCTTTTTTTCCCTGAAGGGACCTGTGAGAATAATTTCATTCAAATTATGAATCTCTAGTGATGTCATCAGACAATGTGTTGCACTGTTAAGATATCCTACTTTATACAAGAGCACGGTCACTTAGGGTCCACACAAAGTATACTATTCCAGGAGCACAGGAAGTTATTCAGTGAAACAAAACTTTATATCCTCTGTGTCTATATAATCAGTGCTGCCGCACCTGCAGTAAACATTCAGAGTAATCACTGGGGAGGGCTTGAGTCAAATATTAAAAATGTAATTTATACAGAATGCCTGCATCAAATCACACAGGGATAGTATGATTAAAACGTTTACTTTAATATGCATTCATTATACCCTTTTATTTGTAAAACTTTATAAAAACATGCTCCATTGATTTTCTTGTCATTATTAATTTTTTTGTATTTTTACAGTTCGACAGAAATAGACGACATTCTCAGGAAAGCCACAAACTTACTCCTCACGAGAACGTTAAGCAGCGGTTTGCAAAACCTCATCAGAAAGCCCCACATAGGCCTGACAGAAGTGAGTCTTCGGGATCTATTCACTGGAAAGTGAACCGTAGGGAACGATTGCGTGAACTGCAGAAAAAATAATCCCGTGTTAGAGGACAACTGTCAATAAAAAAACAAGCTCTCTTTAATTAAAAGCTTTTATCAAGTGTAGGCAGTTTAATAGAAATTCTTTATTGAAAGAATATAACTAAAGAACCTTACTAAGCCTTTTTGCTCCATATAGCTCTATTAAAGGCGGAGGCGGACATGTTGTTTAGAATCTTGGGTCATATAAGGAAGGTCTGAGCCCCATTATTATTTTGGCGTACCATGCAGACAGCACCAAATACTGGCACTATCTGCTTTTTGCACCTATGCCAGGATGTCAGGAGTCTTCGCGGCCTTTCTGCATTTCCAGATTGCGCCAGCACGCAGGGCGCCATCGTGTAGAGCATGTGTACAGAATCAGGCGCCAAGAAGCACCGAACCTGTGTCAGACAATTTCCGGCGAACTCTGCTTGGCGGAGGTTCATACCCCGTGCATTGTAAAGTGTCAGGACGTATTAAAAAAATGAAATTACCGTTATACTCAACGGACAGCGACTGTGCCTTTTTTTTTTTTTACATTTACTTTATGATGTGATTTTTTTAAAAATAATTCACAATGTATTTTTCCAACCTGATGACATTCCATGCTCTCACCCCTCTCTGTCTCTCTCTCGTTCTGTCTCTCTCCCTCACTTCTGTCCTTAACCATAGGTAGCTCTATTTGATCTCTGACCTTTGTCTTTCAAATTCTCTGTTTTCTTCCATGTCTGTGTCCAGTGATCAGACAGTGGGCTGTGCACACAGTGCAGTACCGCTTACTGCCAGAGAGGGCTGTAAAGATTCACTCCAGTGAGGGGACAGCAGCATTCTTAGGATGTCTCTTTTATATACCTTTTTAGTGGCACACTTCACGTACATTCCACATTTTATGCTGATATGAGCTGTAAGGGGTGATACCCCCTAAGGTACTAAGCTAACACCGCCCGCTCTCTTTGTTCTTTTAATGCCCCCTCAAGAAAATGTAATTCCGTACATTCCTGAATTGGAGGTTTTATTGCCCTGAGTCCAACCACAGTAACCAGAATAACTGTTACACGTGGCTACACCTTGCCACGGATTTGGTTTGTTATTTCTACAGTGGCAATCACTGGCCCACAACAACACATGTCCTCGTTATCCATCATATAATCCCACTGCGAATTTCCATGATTCTTCCTAAATCATGAGGGGCGTTTAACCCCATCCTTATAAAGGACAAGAAATAAAGTTCTGTTTAATTGAAAGATTGATCAAAGTTATAGGTATTTAAATGGAAATTCTTTCATGCAAAAATACAAATAAAGCATCTTATTGAGCCCTCTCTGCTGGTCATGCTCTGTATAGCTCTATCAGGGGGCGGACATGTTGTTTAGAATCTTTGCTCTGTATAGCTCTATCAGGAGGTGGACATGTTGTTTAGAATCTTTGCTCTGCATAGCTCTATCAGGGGGCGGACATGTTGTTTAGAATCTTTGCTCTGTATAGCTCTATCAGGAGGTGGACATGTTGTTTAGAATCTTTGCTCTGCATAGCTCTATCAGGGGGCGGACATGTTGTTTAGAATTTTTGCTCTGTATAGCTCTATCAGGGGGCGGACATGTTGTTTAGAATCTTTGCTGTGTATAGCACTATCAGGGGTGGACATATTGTTTAGACTCTTTGCTCTGTATAGCTGTATCCGGGGGCAGACATGTTGTTTAGAATCTTTGCTCTGCATAGCTCTATCAGGGGGCGGACATGTTGTTTAGAATCTCTGCTCTGTATAGCTCTATCAGGGAGCGGACATGTTGTTTAGAATCTTTGCTCTGTATAGCTCTATCGGGGCGGACATGTTGGTTAGAATCTTTGCTCTGTATAGCTCTATCAGGGGGCGGACGTGTTGTTTAGAATCTTTGCTCTGTATAGCTCTATCAGGGGGTGAACAGTTATTAAGAATCTTGGAACAGATCTTCCTTCATCTGACCCAACATGTCCGCCCCTTGGTACAGAGTAGAGAGGGGTCCATAAGGTACTTTATTTGTATCATTTTATTAAAGCATTTCTATTAATTCTATATAATATATACCTTCACTTGATACAATCTTTAAATGTCACAGAATTTCATTTTTTTTGCTGGCTGTCATCCTTTAATTAACAATAAATCATTGTTTATTTAAAAAAAAAAAAAAAAACCTTCCGAGCTGGTTTGAGCTTCTGTTTGAACTTTCCTTTTCCCTTGTGTCTCCTCGAGTCTAGGACGTTTAGTGATCTATATGGCTGTGGAAGTATGTGATTATCATCAGCTGTATCCTGTAATACACTAGCTGTTAATATGGTGTTTGAAAGGACAGTAACTTGTGAGAGAGAGAGTTGGGGGGGAGCTGGGCGGTTTTCTACCCTCTAATCGGATGTGGTTTTTTTTTTGTGTGTCTTTGTAGCTAGTGCAGATAATTATAAACACCACACACCTGGAGCAAGCGTGTAAATACCTGGAGGAGTTTATAACAAATATTACAAATATTTCTCCCGAGACGATACACACGGCCAGGCTTTACGGCTTATCTACTTTCAAAGTAAGTGAACACATCCTAGTGTAGTATCTAACATAGTGTAGTATCTAACATAGTGTAGTATGCAATAGTAAGAGCTCATTGTAATAATTCGTACAGCAGAAAGACCTAGTGCTTCACATTCTGTGGCATAAGAAGACTCCGCAACTGTTCTGCTTTCGCAGGAAAGTCCCGTCTGTCCCACCGATTTGCCCAATTTTTAAGGTAGAGCTTGGCGGGATTTAGGACTGCAGTGCCAGGGTATGATTTCATACATACTGGTGAATGGATGTTCCAGCAGTGCTGCTAGTTGGAGTGTTGACACTTGACCTCCCAAGCCCCGCTTCCTGGCATCCTGATTGAAAGGGGGCCGAGGTTGGGACGCATGCGTCAGAGAAAACACATCTGCATGTGGAAATATCCTAAAAACTGCGACTTGTTTTACAGTGAAAAAAAATGTATATTTATAACACATATTAAAGACTTTATTAAAGCGAGGAGTAACTACCACTTTATGAAAAAGAAGAAGGGTGATTTTAAAAAGATACCACAAGCTCAAAATATATATTGATTTGTTCATAGTAACTCTCAGATTTTTATCTAATCTGTGAAGCAGTTAAAAATATATATATTTTTTTAACTTGAAACTTTCTTTTCTGGTGATCGGCAGTGTATTGTCGATATCTGTCTGTTTGCTACACAAGTGAAGACAATAATAATGGACGTTTATACAAAATGTTAGTGCAGACTTATCTTATCCAGCTTTACTGGGCAAAGAAAATGCTGGTTTATTTGCTTTAACCAAGCTGGGAATCTGAACCCTGGCTGAAGCCCTGAGCAGCCTTTATACCAACGCCTGGGGATTATCCTTGTTCTTTGGCCCCAGTTTAATATCTTGTAAGAGATGTAGTACTAACCTGTACATTGTCTGGGATGTAGTACTAACCTGTACATTGTCTGGGATGTAGTACTAACCTGTACATTGTCTGGGATGTAGTACTAACCTATACATTGTCTTGTTAAGGATGTAGTACTAACCTACACATTGTCTTGTTAAGGATGTAGTACTAACCTATACATTGTCTTGTTAAGGATGTAGTACTAACCTATACATTGTCTTGTTAAGGATGTAGTACTAACCTATACATTGTCTTGTTAAGGATGTAGTACTAACCTATACATTGTCTTGTTAAGAATGTAGTACTAACCTATACATTGTCTTGTTAAGGATGTAGTACTAACCTATACATTGTCTTGTTAAGGATGTAGTACTAACCTATACATTGTCTTGTTAAGGATGTAGTACTAACCTATACATTGTCTTGTTAAGGATGTAGTACTAACCTATACATTGTCTTGTTAAGGATGTAGTACTAACCTATACATTGTCTTGTTAAGGATGTAGTAGTAACCTATACATTGTCTTGTTAAGGATGTAGTACTAACCTATACATTGTCTTGTTAAGGATGCTCGCCATTCGGCTGAGGAGGAGATCTATACCAAACTCAACCAAAAGATCGACGAATTCATCCAGCTAGCGGACTATGACTGGACAATGTCCGAACCTGACGGAAGGGCCAGCGGGTACTTAATGGATCTGATTAATTTTTTACGAAGCACATTTCAAGTATTTACCAATTTGCCTGTAAGTTGACAGAGACCTGATGGCACCATATTTCTCATATGAAATGTTTTTGTTTATTTTTTTAACAGACCTGTCTTTGTTCTGCATTATTATTATCAGACATGTTCTGGTTGGATAGTAAAAGGGACAAAATAGGGCTTTATTAGTGAAAAGGAGAATTGCAGGGAATTTTAAAACCTAAGGCCAAAGTAGCCGAGTTGGAAAAATTCTCAGAACTCGTCTACTTTGACCTTAAGTTTTAAGGTTTATTATAAGAATAAAACCCATAGATTACATTTCAGAAATAATTATCGCCTCCCATCTAGGAAAATGAAATGAAAGATGAGTAAATGTGACAAATCAATGCTGCAGATGTCTGTGTACATATAGAAAGGATGTGATCATTGAATTCGAGAAATGTAAAGTTCCAGGTAGTTAAATATAGTTATGGTTTATTAAAAAAAGATTTGGTTGTTGCTGCAGTGAATGAGTGTGTTATATATAACACAGCATTTATTATTTTGGTAATTCTATTTTATATATTTTTTTATGTTGGTATAGAAAAAGGAGAAAAAAGAGCAATGTGTGACATGTTTTACAGTACAAAGAACAGAGAGTATATGCTTAAGTGCCTTATAACAGAAATATCAGGAAACATATAGTGCAGTATAACTCGAAAAAAAAAAAAAAGAAAATATTATCATAGTGCAATAAATCTTGGAGGAAAAGAACAGATAACACATCCTAGTGTATTATCTAACATAGTGTAATATACAATAGTAAGAGCTCAGTGTAATAATTAACTATATAAATAACTATATATTCTAGGGCAAAGAAGACAGCACATAACCCCAGCGTAACATGTCTCCACATAGGAAGCACAGAGTGTGTTCTCCCGGTGTAATGTCTTATAGCTGTATGAAATAGTTGGTAGAAATGAACAGAAACTTTTTGGAGAACTCTGTAATTCCCTGCAGCCAACTGACTGAAGAGATATATGTGTATGTGTGTGTAAATATATATATATATATATATATATATATATATATATATATATACGCAACGCATTGTATTTTTGGATTAGTGGATTTTGTGGGAATGAAGAGAAATACTGCTATTCTGATTTAGATCCTTATTTCATTAACAGACTTGTTAATATTGTCATTTAAATGCTTTGCATTAATGCCCAGCTTCTAGCTATTGCATGCTGTGCATTCAGAAGCCATGTCTGCCTTTTACCAGCACACGCTAGACCTTGCTAATGTCTTGGTGAATTAGGATGAAGCAGTGGGCACAGCTAGGAATCCTGAGCTTGCTGCAGAGAATGAATTGAGCTGGGGTCAAGTTCTAAATGTGATGTAATCAGCAGGAACATTCCATTGGTTTCCATGGTGATTCTGGGGCCAAGTTCTAAACGTGATGTCATCAGCAGGAACATTCCATTGGTTTCCATGGTGATTCTGGGGCCAGGTTCTAAACGTGATGTCATCAGCAGGAACATTCCATTGGTTTCCATGGTGATTCTGGGGCCAGGTTCTAAACGTGATGTCATCAGCAGGAACATTCCACTGGTTTCTGTGGTGACTGCTCCACTTTGAGAACTTTGCTCCAGAATAGCTGTCTGTAACAGTTACTAGCTCAATCTATTACGATGTAAGAGTTTACCGACCTTTCAATGTGCTGCAGGAATGCTTTCTGAATATGCCCCCCTCTCACCCCTCCAGACTTACTGTACATGGTGAGATATGACATAGATACACCAGATGACAGCTCATCTCAAATATACACATTAAAACATATAGGAACTGGATCCTGATAGAGGGGACTGCAGGGAATTGACAAGGGAGTTGCAGACTTAAGGCCAAAAATTCTCCAATTCAGCTATACTTCAACCTCTGCTATTTTGACCTTATGTTTGCAATTCTCTCTTTAATGAATGAAGCCCATGCAATATTTTCAATAACAGCTGCTGATTTCAGGAGATCCAATTTTAGGAGCCAGCCTGGTTATTTGACGGAGCTCTGTATAATACAATCAAACAAATGTAGAGTTTAGGAGCCAGCCTGGTTATTTGAAGGAGCTCTGTATAATACAATCAAACAAATGTAGATTTTAGGAGCCAGTCTGTTTATTTGAAGGAGCTCTGTATAATACAATCAAACAAATGTAGATTTTAGGAGCCAGCCTGGTTATTTGAAGGAGCTCTGTATAATACAATCAAACAAATGTAGAGTTTAGGAGCCAGCCTGGTTATTTGATGGAGCTCTGTATAATACAATCACACAAATGTAGAGTTTAGGAGCCAGCCTGGTTATTTGACGGAGCTCTGTATAATACAAACAAATGTAGAGTTTAGGAGCCAGCCTGGTTATTTGAAGGAGCTCTGTATAATACAATCAAACAAATGTAGAGTTTAGGAGCCAGCCTGGTTATTTGACGGAGCTCTGTATAATACAATCACACAAATGTAGATTTTAGGAGCCAGCCTGGTTATTTGAAGGAGCTCTGTATAATACAATACAACAAATGTAGATTTTAGGAGCCAGCCTGGTTATTTGAAGGAGCTCTGTATAATACAATCAAACAAATGAAGATTTTAGGAGCTGTTAAAACATTTCTTAATTTGAGGTTTTAATTTATTAAAATGATATACCCCCTAATAATAATAATAACAAAGAGCTTTATTCATGAAAGATGAAGGAATTGAAAAGGGAACTTCAAACTTAAGGTGAAAATAAAGTAGCCAAGTTTGAAAGATTCTCCCATTCAGCTGGATGGCTTTGGTCTTAAGTTTGAAATTCCCTTCTCAATCCCCTGCAATCCTCTCTTTCATGAATAAAGCCCTTACTATTCAACCACCAAAGGGGGTTTGAGATATAAGGGTCTACTCAATAAAGAGAGAATTTCATGGAACTGATTTGGAAATTTGAAACTTTAGGCCACTGAAGCCAAGTTGGAAAAATTCTCCAATGCAGCTGAATGGGAGATGGTTTCCAGCTCGGCTACTTTGGCCTATCCAGGGGATGGCCCTTATCCGGGGGATGGCCTCTATTCAGGGGATGTCCCCTATCCAGGGGATGGCCTCTATCCAGGGGATGTCCCCTATCCAGGGGATGTCCCCTATCGAGGTAATGGCCCCTATCCAGGGGATGGCCCCTATCCAGGGGATGGCCTCTATCCAGGGTATGTCCCCTATCCAGGGGATGTCCCCTATCGAGGTGATGGCCTCTATCCAGGGGATGGCCCCTATCCAGGGGATGGCCTCTATCCAGGGGATGGCCTCTATCCAGGGGATGTCCCCTATCCAGGGGGTGGCCTCTATCCAGGGGATGTCCCCTATCCAGGGGATGTCCCCTATCCAGGGGATGTCTCCTTGTCATTGAAACCGACAATGCTTTACAAGTCCTGCCTGACAGGAAAGGGTTAAGCGGTGTCCTGGCAGAGGAGGCCACACTGCCATACGGGTGTGGGCGAGCTCAGCCGGAACATATCCGTGCCTAGCGATGAGATGTGAAAACCATTTCCCCCCCCCCCCCCTTTGGCAGAGGGAGCTGCAGGTTAGGATGAGACTGTGGGTGTTATTTGGGAAAATTGCCCGGTCTGCCTCGGAGGATGTGTGGATCTGGCATCCATCGACCGCACAGAGCTTTCATCGCTGCTTAGTCAACATGGACCGTGCCAGCACAGGCCAGAAGCTGCATCCTGACACTATGCCACTGGTCCAGCAAACACCTAGTCAGTCTGCACACAGTGAGTCGGGGAGAAGAACTGTATCAGAATCCATCCTAATTTAAGATGCTCACCCTCCATCAGATTATATACTCCAGATACTCGCCCACCATCAGATTATATACTCCAGATACTCACCCTCCATCAGATTATATACTCCAGATACTCGCCCTCCATCAGATTATATACTCCAGATACTCACCCTCCATCAGATTATATACTCCAGATACTCGCCCTCCATCAGATTATATACGCCAGATACTCGCCCTCCATCAGATTATATACTCCAGATACTCGCCCTCCATCAGATTATATACTCCAGATACTCGCCCTCCATCAGATTATATACTCCAGATACTCGCCCTCCATCAGATTATATACTCCAGATACTCGCCCTCCATCAGATTATATACTCCAGATACTCACCCTCCATCAGATTATATACTCCAGATACTCGCCCTCCATCATATTATATACTCCAGATACTCGCCCTCCATCAGATTATATACTCCAGATACTCGCCCTCCATCAGATTATATACTCCAGATACTCGCCCTCCATCAGATTATATACTCCAGATACTCGCCCTCCATCAGATTATATACTCCAGATACTCGCCCTCCATCAGATTATATACTCCAGATACTCGCCCTCCATCAGATTATATACTCCAGATACTCACCCTCCATCAGATTATATACTCCAGATACTCGCCCTCCATCAGATTATATACTCCAGATACTCGCCCTCCATCATATTATATACTCCAGATACTCGCCCTCCATCAGATTATATACTCCAGATACTCGCCCTCCATCAGATTATATACTCCAGATACTCACCCTCCATCAGATTATATACTCCAGATACTCACCCTCCATCAGATTATATACTCCAGATACTCGCCCTCCATCAGATTATATACTCCAGATACTCGCCCTCCATCAGATTATATACTCCAGATACTCTCCCTCCATCAGATTATATACTCCAGATACTCTCCCTCCATCAGATTATATACTCCAGATACTCGCCCTCTATATATGTTTTTGGCCTAGCAGTATATCTGTCTATACATGTTTTTGGCCTAGCAGTATATCTGTCTATACATGTTTTTGGCCTAGCGGTATATCTGTCTATACATGTTTTTGGCCTAGCAGTATATCTGTCTATACATGTTTTTGGCCTAGCAGTATATCTGTCTATACATGTTTTTGGGCCTAGCAGTATATCTGTCTATACATGTTTTTGGGCCTAGCAGTATATCTGTCTATACATGTTTTTGGCCTAGCCGTATATCTGTCTATACATGTTTTTGGCCTAGCAGTATATCTGTTTATACCTGTTTTTGGGTCTAGTAGTATATCTGTCTATACATGTTTTTGGCCTTGCAGTATATCTGTCTATACATGTTTTTGCCTAGCAGTATATCTGTCTGTACATGTTTTTGGCCTAGCAGTATATTTGTCTATACATGTTTTTGGCCTAGCAGTATATCTGTCTATATGTGTTTTTGCCTAGCAGTATATCTGTTTATATATGTTTTGGGCCTAGCAGTATATCTGTCTATATGTGTTTTTGCCTAGCAGTATATCTGTCTATACATGTTTTGGGCCTAGCAGTATATCTGTCTATATGTGTTTTTGCCTAGCAGTATATCTGTCTATACATGTTTTGGGCCTAGCAGTATATCTGTTTATACATGTTTTTGCCTAGCAGTATATCTGTTTATACATGTTTTTGCCTAGCAGTATATCTGTCTATATGTGTTTTTGACTAGCAGTATATCTGTCTATATGTGTTTTTGCCTAGCAGTATATCTGTTTATACATGTTTTGGGCCTAGCAGTATATCTGTCTATACATGTTTTTGGCCTAGCAGTATATGTGTCTATATGTGTTTTTGCCTAGCAGTATATCTGTTTATACATGTTTTGGGCCTAGCAGTATATCTGTCTATACATGTTTTTGGCCTAGCAGTATATGTGTCTATACATGTTTTTGCCTAGCAGTATATCTGTCTATACATGTTTTTGGCCTAGCAGTATATCTGTCTATACATGTTTTTGCCTAGCAGTATATCTGTCTATACATGTATTTGCCTAGCAGTATATCTGTCTATACATGTATTTGCCTAGCAGTATATCTGTCTATACATGTATTTGCCTAGCAGTATATCTGTCTATACATGTTTTTGGCCTAGCAGTATATCTGTCTATACATGTATTTGCCTAGCAGTATATCTGTCTATACATGTATTTGCCTAGCAGTATATCTGTCTATACATGTATTTGCCTAGCAGTATATCTGTCTATACATGTTTTTGGCCTAGCAGTATATCTGTCTATACATGTATTTGCCTAGCAGTATATCTGTCTATACATGTATTTGCCTAGCAGTATATCTGTCTATACATGTATTTGCCTAGCAGTATATCTGTCTATACATGTTTTTGCCTAGCAGTATATCTGTCTATACATGTTTTGGGCCTAGCAGTATATCTGTCTATACATGTTTTTGCCTAGCAGTATATCTGTCTATACATGTTTTGGGCCTAGCAGTATATCTGTCTATACATGTATTTGCCAAGCAGTATATCTGTCTATACATGTTTTTGCCTAGCAGTATATCTGTCTATACATGTTTTTGCCTAGCAGTATATCTGTCTATACATGTTTTGGGCCTAGCAGTATATCTGTCTGTCTATACATGTTTTGGGCCTAGCAGTATATCTGTCTATACATGTTTTTGCCTAGCAGTATATCTGTTTATACATGTTTTGGGCCTAGCAGTATATCTGTCTATACATGTATTTGCCTAGCAGTATATCTGTCTATACATGTTTTTGCCTAGCAGTATATCTGTCTATACATGTTTTGGGCCTAGCAGTATATGTGTCTATACATGTTTTTGCCTAGCAGTATATCTGTCTATACATGTATTTGCCTAGCAGTATATCTGTCTATACATGTATTTGCCTAGCAGTATATCTGTCTATACATGTATTTGCCTAGCAGTATATCTGTCTATACATGTATTTGCCTAGCAGTATATCTGTCTATACATGTTTTTGCCTAGCAGTATATCTGTCTATACATGTTTTTGCCTAGCAGTATATCTGTCTATACATGTATTTGCCTAGCAGTATATCTGTCTATACATGTATTTGCCTAGCAGTATATCTGTCTATACATGTTTTTGCCTAGCAGTATATCTGTCTATACATGTTTTTGCCTAGCAGTATATCTGTCTATACATGTTTTGGGCCTAGCAGTATATCTGTCTATACATGTTTTGGGCCTAGCAGTATATCTGTCTATACATGTATTTGCCTAGCAGTATATCTGTCTATACATGTTTTTGCCTAGCAGTATATCTGTCTATACATGTTTTTGCCTAGCAGTATATCTGTCTATACATGTTTTTGGCCTAGCAGTATATCTGTCTATATGTGTTTTTGCCTAGCAGTATATCTGTCTATACATGTATTTGCCTAGCAGTATATCTGTCTATACATGTATTTGCCTAGCAGTATATCTGTCTATACATGTATTTGCCTAGCAGTATATCTGTCTATACATGTATTTGCCTAGCAGTATATTACAGATATTTCTCATTCTGTGTCTCTTGCAATATAAACTTGAATGTAGAGTAATAAATATAAGCAAAACCATATGCAGCCATGTGGTGATGTCATAAGTCATGAGACAGTATAGGAAACCTTTTCCTCTTTATATTTATCGTTTGCAGTTCTACTAACGAATCTGTAAATCATTTTATTCTCTATATTCCCGCGGCTGTCACCCCCGCTGAGCTCCTCATTCTGTAGGCTATGTTAGGGGATGAGTCCGCTCCTATAGCCATCATTGAGTTTATACCTCCATTATAACCTTGATAGCTGATCTCCATTGTGTTTGCTTTGATTAACCCCTGTGTTACTGTCACATCGCTGACTCCCTTTTTCCTGCTTTTAGCTGCTAATATTTCTTTGCCGTTTACCTTTCCACCTTTCTTGTGTTTTTTTCGCTGTGCTGGTTTCATCTTCAGAATAACAGCAATGACCATGGAGCTATGTCGGTAAGTGACGGAGGGAGCTCTGGCGAGCTTACTAAAGTGCATGCAGCTATTTGCGTCTGTCATACAGCCTGCCCCATTTAACGGCTAGTAGTCACGGATTTCCCCTCCGTCGATGATGGTCTTAGATTTCTGCTTTGTGAGACAATTTACAATCCGCAGGCTTTATGTTGTATTAGCTTTTGTTAAACATTAGGGATGCTACCACTTACATAAGATGTAACTAGATAACCTGGTCATTTAAAACAAACACATATATAAATCATATGCCACTGTTGTTTTTTTTTTTATATGATTGAATTAATTGCATGTAAAAGGAAAAATAAAATTAGGTGTTTTTCTCCTGGCTCCATTTTGTGAATATTTCCCATGATGCAACATCATCCAAAATCTTTTAGCCAGTCTCACTTTACAACTGTGGCCAAAGCCTGCATGATGATGTCATAAGATACACCCCCGCTTTCTTACTGGCTCCTGTGCATCATAGTGGGTAGGACTAGGTGACTGTGTCCAAAACAAAGAGAGGAGATTGACCTGATCAAACAGAATCATAACTCCGCCCCCTTGTGATGTAATAGTTACGTTACCCTCCCAATCAATGCAAGTCTATGGTCAGAATTCTGACTTATAGACTGCATTCTGTGACCCTTGCCCCAAAGTGACATACTAGTGCTGTAAAGTCACTATGGGGGTGGCACCCAAAAACACTATTTTCACTTGTTTAGTTACATATTGTATTAAATACAGTCACATAACAAAAAGAAAAGACATATCTGAAATCAACAATGCAAAATAAAAAAAAATATAACCTTTTCCTTTTTTGGTGGGAGTGTCCATTTAAATAAAAATACTTTAATGACATAATACAAAGTCCGTCATTGAGCCCTCTTCGCTCCATGTAGCTCTAACAGAGGGCGGACATGTTTAGAATCTAGAGTTTGATGGAGTAGATCTTCCTTCACCTGACCCAGCATGTCCCCGCCATGCCTTCATATAATGCATCTTTCATTCAAACATTACTTAATTATCTGCTAATAGTTTTCCTTTGAAAGGAAAATTAACAGAAAACATTATTTTTTTTTTATCTTTGTTTACTGATTTTGTAAGTTTTTAAACAACAATACCAAACTGTATCAATGCTTATTATAAACATATATGATCTCCTACTCCAGAAATAAAGGGTCAATACTGTATTGTTTAGACTTGAGAAGCATTTTTAACGTAAATTGTATTTTCTTTAATTTATTTAGTTTTTCTTTCAAGTTTTATAAGAAATTGAATATTTTTATCTTAACGTGTAATCCACCATGGTGTACGATTATCTCTGGGGTTTTTTTTAGATCTTGCTGCGCTAATACCCTATTTTGTTATTGATATAAATGTGTTGTTTTTTTACGATACATCCCTGTTTCTAGGGGGGGTTGAACATGAGCCTTTCTTTTCTTTCGGCGGTATGGGATTAATTTGCTTGGAATATAGTAAATGTCACCAGGGAGGTGGAAAATGAGTTACGGTAATACAATGACCTTTACTAGCCAAGAAGCGAGTAGGGGTGTTTGCTTTGCTCTGAGCTGGGGTTTAATTTTATATTCTGATGAGAATTTGATAAGACTCCATGAGCAGAATGAATTACTGGCACAGACAAACCTACAAATCTCTGCTAGCCTCTCTGTGGTTTGTCTAATCTTTCCTCGTATATGAATCTTAGCCATATTCCATCCTAATTAGAATTTTCTATTTGCTGAGATCTAGTGTATTGCGCCAGGGAATTAACCTGTTCAGCTCACAATGTCTGTTTGTTTTGTTTTTTTAATTAATGCTCTCCAAGGCCTTAAAAGACTCCCGACCCCCTAGATTAGAAATGCATATCTCGATTTATCGATAAGAATTAAAAGCGGTCTCTATTTTCTACTTCTGGCGAAATTGCCAAAAAGCTTACATAATCAGGGGTCAGATCTCGCCCAAACGCAAGGCTGATTCTTAACATGTGTTTCAGATATTTAATTATAAAACGGTTTCAGCTACTTGGGCTTCTCTTCTCCGGACTATCTGAACTAGAAACAGAATACCTTGTTAAATATTTTAATCTTTTTTTAAAATTTTTATTATTGACATCTGATACTTTTATTATATTCAACTAGTATTGCACTTAAATATATTTGGTACCCTAAGTAGCTTAACGTGGATACATATCTTGTTTTGTAGAAAGAGAAATGTTTTTGTGTCTCAGTTGTTGGTGTTTGATTTCCGAGTGCATTACTACTGGATGATTACCTAGTGAATTATTTCTCCATCATATTCTCTCAGGCTCTATATTTTGGGGGAGCTTTTTCTAAGTAATAATTGCAATCTATAGGTCAGAGGTAGCTGAAATCTTGTCCACATTATACGTTAAAGGGGCAGGGCCATATATAGGTGTTTAATATATGTGAAATACATTTATTTTTACTCTAAAACAACTTGCCGTTCTCCTGTAGTTTCACATTGAAAAGTAATTTCACCGGGGCTTATATATTCAGTAACATTCCAAGAAGGAGGAGCTAAAATATAGAGGGAGGGGCTTGGAGAGAGAGGTAGGACTGTACACCAAATTTTGTTTTTCAAAAAAAGCTTTAGTTGTCTTTTAAGGTGCAAACAGATGCATTATGTACCTGTTAATGCACTTTCATAGTACATATATATATACTGTATATATTACCAAGTACTAGTCAAATGTTTAGTACAGTTTAAGGTTATAAAATGACAGTGTATATACTACATGACATGTCTTCCCATGTACATTTTTGGGCTGCAGACTGAAATCCCCTAGGTTTGGGTAACTGTTTACTTCGAACTTAATCATTTAAATTTGGAATCCATCTCCCTGATAATAATCAGCTTATAAAAAAAAAAAAAAAGACGACTATAATTTAATAAAATTTAGATTTTTTTTTAGCTACTTTAAAAAACAGTAAGAAACATAGACAGTTGTGTAATGATTTGGCTGGTACAGCTCATACATTTGTAAGTAATCAAATAATATTCAGAATAAAGAGACATAGTACCATTCTTTAAGTAACAACTACACATATACATACCTATAGTGCATTGTAATAATGGTGTGTTTGAATTAATCATGACTAGCGCTATTGGTTGTTGTAAACTTGCATTAGTCACATTCATATGATGTGACCTTTTAGGGCCCATCCTCCCAACTTGTGTTATTTTACCTAGGTGGGGGGGCTGGGGGGAGGTTAGCTGTTTGTGTTGGGTCATTGTTTGTATGATTGACAGTAAAAGCCTTATTTCACAGCTTGCCGTAAAAAGCCAGTGGGTTAAGAGTAGCCCACCTCTGGAAGCTAAATCCAAAAACTGTCAATCAGCAAAAATTCACACACACAAAAAAAGGGTCCCTTGCTGATTCCCCCCAAATGTCGATTCATTCTGTCCTTGATTGGCACGGCCCAGCGAGGAGGTTGGATGAATCTGTCACTGGCTGGTATATTGTGCTGCCGATCTCAGTCGGACATCAGGTCTTTGAGTAGAACGTAGTGCAAGACAAAACAAATTAGCAGATTGTAGTCATATTTCTCATTGTATCCGATGAATGCCATCCATAAATCATAATGACGGACGTCGGAAGCCATGATGAAAGCTGCCTTTTCAATGTATTCGCATTGGATCCAGACAGTCGGGACCATGAAAGTTGACATGGAAGGAGGCCTATAGCTGACTCTTTGGGAATTTCCTGGCAGCCAAAACGTCTCTTGTCCACGATTGTTCCAAAGAATGAAAGCTTTTTGGTCACTATAGAAAGCACTGAGTGTGTCAGCAGATTCCCCCTCTTTCTTTCTATCTCCCTTTGAAATTTAAGACGTTTGTAAAAGGGATTCCTGTCTGTAAAACACTAGCGCCGAAAACGATGCTGACACATCGGGATCTGTTAGCAGGTAGTTTAAATCCATCAATAAATAACTTTTTTTTTTTAAATGTACTATTATCTGTGAATCAGATTGCATTAAACGCGTGTTATCCCTTTAGAATGAAAATAAACACTTCAAAGAGGTCTCATTTATCAACGCTGCTCCCTCACATCTGGCAGCCATAGCGTTAGGAAGAGCTGACCCCGGTATTTAAAGATCCAAGCTTTCCCTTCCCACCAGGGGTGTATAATAACTTTGGCTAGCTCTTGGGCCTGCGTTCCTTGTAGACAGTTGGGACACAGCGGGCATTGCCTGCTGGAATGCTGGGGTCACCTACTGTTTAATGTTTATTTCAAGGGCTCTCTCGCGAAACGCACCGGAGGTTAGTATGAGATGCCTGCTTCATTCCCAAGATGAGATATAAGACCGTCAGACTGTCATGGTGGGTATAGGTGCCAAACGCTTCCCTTTCTCTTCGGCATCTGAAGTAAATTCAGTATTACTTGATTTCATTGTACAAGTTCCAGAAAGACAAATATTCCCAACTCCAGTCTGGTAATATTATCAGCCAGCCAAATAAATGATTAAATAGGAAGACTCTTCAAAGACAATATATTATCGCACTCCAGTCCTACTTGAGTAGTTTTATCAAGACATCCAACACCATATAATAATGCACTTATATGGGGTGAGCTGTGTGCAGTCCGTATTATGGTATAGCTGTGCGCAGTCAGGGTTATGGTATAGCTGTGTGCAGTCAGGGTTATGGTATAGCTGTGCGCAGTCAGGGTTATGGTATAGCTGTGCACAGTCAGGGTTATGGTATAGCTGTGCACAGTCAGGGTTATGTTATAGCTGTGCAGTCAGTCAGGGTTATGGTATAGCTGTGCAGTCAGTCAGGGTTATGGTATAGCTGTGCACAGTCAGGGTTATGGTATAGCTGTGCGCAGTCAGGGTTATGGTATAGCTGTGCGCAGTCAGGGTTATGGTATAGCTGTGCGCAGTCAGGGTTATGGTATAGCTGTGCGCAGTCAGGGTTATGGTATAGCTGTGCGCAGTCAGGGTTATGGTATAGCTGTGCGCAGTCAGGGTTATGGTATAGCTGTGCGCAGTCAGGGTTATGGTATAGCTGTGCGCAGTCAGGGTTATGGTATAGCTGTGCGCAGTCAGGGTTATGGTATAGCTGTGCGCAGTCAGGGTTATGGTATAGCTGTGCGCAGTCAGGGTTATGGTATAGCTGTGCGCAGTCAGGGTTATGGTATAGCTGTGCGCAGTCAGGGTTATGGTATAGCTGTGCGCAGTCAGGGTTATGGTATAGCTGTGCGCAGTCAGGGTTATGGTATAGCTGTGCGCAGTCAGGGTTATGGTACTGCTGTGCGCAGTCAGGGTTATGGTATAGCTGTGCGCAGTCAGGGTTATGGTATAGCTGTGCGCAGTCAGGGTTATGGTATAGCTGTGCGCAGTCAGGGTTATGGTATAGCTGTGCGCAGTCAGGGTTATGGTATAGCTGTGCGCAGTCAGGGTTATGATATAGCTGTGCGCAGTCAGGGTTATGATATAGCTGTGCGCAGCCAGGGTTATGGTATAGCTGTGCGCAGTCAGGGTTATGGTATAGCTGTGCGCAGTCAGGGTTATGGTATAGCTGTGCGCAGCCAGGGTTATGGTATAGCTGTGCGCAGCCAGGGTTATGGTATAGCTGTGCGCAGTCAGGGTTATGGTATAGCTGTGCGCAGTCAGGGTTATGGTATAGCTGTGCGCAGTCAGGGTTATGGTATAGCTGTGCAGTCAGTCAGGGTTATGGTATAGCTGTGCAGTCAGTCAGGGTTATGGTATAGCTGTGCGCAGCCAGGGTTATGGTATAGCTGTGCGCAGCCAGGGTTATGGTATAGCTGTGCGCAGTCAGGGTTATGGTATAGCTGTGCGCAGTCAGGGTTATGGTATAGCTGTGCGCAGTCAGGGTTATGGTATAGCTGTGCGCAGTCAGGGTTATGGTATAGCTGTGCGCAGTCAGGGTTATGATATAGCTGTGCGCAGCCAGGGTTATGGTATAGCTGTGCGCAGTCAGGGTTATGGTATAGCTGTGCGCAGTCAGGGTTATGGTATAGCTGTGCGCAGCCAGGGTTATGGTATAGCTGTGCGCAGTCAGGGTTATGGTATAGCTGTGCAGTCAGTCAGGGTTATGGTATAGCTGTGCAGTCAGTCAGGGTTATGGTATAGCTGTGCAGTCAGTCAGGGTTATGGTATAGCTGTGCGCAGCCAGGGTTATGGTATAGCTGTGCGCAGCCAGGGTTATGGTATAGCTGTGCGCAGTCAGGGTTATGGTATAGCTGTGCGCAGTCAGGGTTATGGTATAGCTGTGCGCAGTCAGGGTTATGGTATAGCTGTGCGCAGCCAGGGTTATGGTATAGCTGTGCACAGTCAGGGTTATGGTATAGCTGTGTGCAGTCAGGGTTATGGTATAGCTGTGCGCAGTCAGGGTTATGGTATAGCTGTGCGCAGCCAGGGTTATGGTATGGCTGTGCGCAGTCAGGGTTATGGTATAGCTGTGCACAGTTAAAGTACCTGAGCAGACCGTCTCTGTCCATGGTCCTGATCATGGTGATGGACCTCTGCAGAGAAGACACCCCTACTTTTTCAAGACATAACCCCCTTCAGGCCCCACTTTCCAGTAACCGCACTCATTCCTGAAAGCATCGCATTAACCCTCCATCTGTTCATTGGCTGTATACACTGGGCCTTATGATCCAGCTCTTCCATGGCGCTGATAGGCACCTACCCTCACCTCATATACACAGGGGGCACCTAGGAGAATAAGTGTATATAGTGTAATATCCCGGTTATTGCTGGGTCACTTATAGCTGATCAGTAAGCATCGTCACATGTAGGAGAGACGATCGGCAGATCTGCCCAGAGGATCATCAGATTTAAGGGACAAATACATTGCTTGTAATGAGAATAAAAAAAAATGTAAAATTATCTCTGCATTGTTAGCAGCATTGCACGAAAATGCAGAGATTAAGAGAAAAATGTGGTGTAAATGTGTCTGCTGTTTGTGACATCATCTGTGGGTCGACCTGTGCCAGTGTTATTTCGTTAGGTGAACGTACGGACTTACCCCGCGAGAGGTTTCGTATGTAGTACATGATGCTTGTTGTGGTGTGTGCTAGGCCATTGGATGAACATATTACTAGTTGTGCCACAGTCTGCAACTGTTTGGCCTGTTCTTCTTTGTGCGCGGTTTACACACCTGGCGGTAACTGTAGGAGGAGATCAGTCCTGCCGTCAGCGGCATGTCCTGGTTCAACGTGTTGTCCAAGACCTTGTTCGGCTGTTAGTTAATCATTCGATAAATCACAGCAGAACTATGATGGTCATAAAGTGTTTAAAGGGAACATGCCCAGAAAGGTCCATAGAGCCTGAGGTAGAGAAGCAAATAAGAGTCCATTTCCCTCACACATGCATTCGATTAATAGTGGCCTGTGACGGACCTCTTCGTGTTTTATGTCCATTCTCTTCCAACATTACATACCAAACTAAATAAGAGCATGTTTCCCCCAGGTAGGCCTAGATGGGGGATGTCCCTCCACCTCTTCTCTGTGAACAACAATAATCCTTAATAACTGAACTTCTTTCTTTCTGAGATTCTTTTTTGGAGTAAACGTGGCCTGTGTCTTTCCACGTACCCGAGTGTTTACTCTCAGTCTCTTGGCTGACCCGAACTAATTGGACTAAGGTCCAACCGTCACTCATGTTTGACTGTACCTGTGCATTGGGGTCTTCTCTTGATTACGTGTGGAAAAGAGGATCACAGGATGAACTGGGATTTACCTTTAAAAAGACATAACATTAAATCCTCTGGACTTTTTACATTTTCTTCTGTATTAAAAACACAAGTATTAAAAAAAGAAGTTTACCGGCTCTTTATTGTTTTTTTTCGGTGGTGGTGGTGGTGGGGGGGGTTATGGAAATGAATGGGACCTCTTGCACCTGGACTATTTTGACAAACTCCAATTGAATTACGTTGATGTTTAAGAAAGTGACGTATCTGTCCAAGTAGACAATTCATTCACCCACAAACCGGCTAGTTAGTTTCGGGGGCAGCGGAAACGACTGCCGAGTTTTCTTTCCCTTTGCTACAAGGACGATTCAGCCCCCATCCCACGAGTCGAGCTCTCGGTTTGGTTTGACTGATGAGTCTTTCGGACTTTTTTCCCTCGTGCCCATCAATCTTCATGTTTCCAAACTTTCCATTCTAATAAGGTTAATTTCCTCTTCTCTCTGGGGCGTTCCTCATCTCCTTGCTGCTGTTCATCTCTTTACAAATGGCATGGCAGGATTACTCTTGACAGTCCATTTGTTTGCCTGGGCCGCTATTTCATTATCATTGTAGAATAAATAGGATACACAGCTTTTTTTAATGGCGCAGTACATTAAAGTAAAATGCACTGCTTGTTCCATTTAATC
>CM069867.1:72094364-72154364 GCA_036172795.1 Pelodytes ibericus
ACACGTTGGATACATAGTAACTGTGGGATTGTTATAGTTAGCCCCAGGTAACTGTGGGTTTGTTATAGTTAGCCCCAGGTAACTGTGGGTTTGTTATAGTTAGCCCCAGGTAACTGTGGGTTTGTTATAGTTAGCCCCAGGTAACTGTGGGGTTGTTATAGTTAGCCCCAGGTAACTGTGGGTTTGTTATAGTTAGCCCCAGGTAACTGTGGGGTTGTTATAGTTAGCCCCAGGTAAATGTGGGTTTGTTATAGTACGCCCCAGGTAACTGTGGGTTTGTTATAGTTAGCCCCAGGTAACTGTGGGTTTGTTATAGTTAGCCCCAGGTAACTGTGGGTTTGTTATAGTTAGCCCCAGAGTGATAATCTTTATGCTACAAGATTTACCTTTATTTTTTTCCAATTCTCCCGACTGGTGATCACTTAATTTGAGCATGGTCTGTGTAGTCCGCCCATGAAGGGAGGCCTGGCTGCCATTGTAGATACTGACAATCATTATACTTAATCACGCTAATACTGGATCATTAAGGCTATAAATGAACCCGCAGCTAAGGGGTTACTTGGGATTAAAGCTGCGCAAGGCGTTTAATATGTAATAAGTGAAATGTACTGATGGTGTCTTGTTCTTATAGGGGAAGGTGGCACAGACCGCATGCATGTCCGCTTGCAAACATCTCTCCACATCCCTCACGCAAATGCTGCTGGACAGCGACTTGAAGCAGATAAGCATGGGAGCCATTCAACAGTTTAACCTGGATGTCATCCAGTGCGAGTGTAAGTATGGTGTGCAGGGCACCAAGGGCAGAAGCAAACCTTTTCATATCCACAGGGCTCTATAAACCATTGGCTACTGATGTCAGACTGCTGGCAAACTATATGCATAATCCATAACTACTGATGTTATCAGACTGCTGGCAAACTGTGTGCATAATCCATAACTACTGATATTATCAGACTGCTGGCAAACTATATGCATAATCCATAACAACTGATGTTATCAGACTGCTGGCAAACTATGTGCATAATCCATAACTACTGATGTTATCAGACTGCTGGCAAACTATGTGCATAATCCATAACTACTGATGTTATCAGACTGCTGGCAAACTATGTGCATAATCCATAACTACTGATATTATCAGACTGCTGGCAAACTATATGCATAATCCATAACAACTGATGTTATCAGACTGCTGGCAAACTATGTGCATAATCCATAACTACTGATATTATCAGACTGCTGGCAAACTATGTGCATAATCCATAACTACTGATGTTATCAGACTGCTGGCAAACTATGTGCATAATCCATAACTACTGATGTTATCAGACTGCTGGCAAACTATGTGCATAATCCATAACTACTGATATTATCAGACTGCTGGCAAACTATATGCATAATCCATAACTACTTATATTATCAGACTGCTGGCAAACTGTGTGCATAATCCATAACTACTGATATTATCAGACTGCTGGCAAACTATGTGCATAATCCATAACTACTGATGTTATCAGACTGCTGGCAAACTATGTGCATAATCCATAACTACTGATGTTATCAGACTGCTGGTAAACTATGTGCATAATCCATAACTACTGATATTATCAGACTGCTGGCAAACTATGTGCATAATCCATAACTACTGATGTTATCAGACTGCTGGCAAACTATGTGCATAATCCATAACTACTGATGTTATCAGACTGCTGGCAAACTATGTGCATAATCCATAACTACTGATATTATCAGACTGCTGGCAAACTGTGTGCATAATCCATAACTACTGATGTTATCAGACTGCTGGTAAACAATGTGCATAATCCATAACTACTGATGTTATCAGACTGCTGGTAAACTATGTGCATAATCCATAACTACTGATGTTATTAGACTGCTGGCAAACTATATGCATAATCCAAAACTACTGATATTATCAGACTGCTGGTAAACTAGGTGAATAACTACTGATTATTGTGGGGTCTTTTGTGTCTGGCTTCTAGATAATAAAAATGAAAATAAGTCTAGGTCATGAGGAATAGGTCTCCCACCATACACAATTATTTTTTTCATGTGACCTGGACAAACCAATAGATTTTCTTCTTGTTATCATGTGTTACCCCGGGGATGTTATTATAGTATTCATTTTAACATCCTTCATAGGTTTAAAACCTGAGCTCACCCTGCCAGGATTTGAACCTGCAATTCTTGGGCACGAATGAGCTAACTTCAATGATAAATACATTGTATACGCTTCTACAGGGTGTCTTGCAAAGCGGTGGAGCCTGTCCTTTCCTGATGTGTGCGTTTGCTGGCAGCACTATGTATAAACACGGCGTACACGCAGGTTGTGCCAAATACTACCGCAATAGGTGTGTGCGCCCATTTATAAAGCTGGCTCCCGACAAATGTAGTGTCTGCGCTATCTACACAGAACGTGTCGATTTTGGTTGTGCCGGCATTCATTGCGCCTGTGTATAAAAATCAGGCGCTAAAAAGGGGTACCTCCACCAAACGCCGTTTTACGAAGGTCCCTCTCCTGCAGAGAGTTTTTATATATAACATATACTGTGTCATTTTTCTTCTCATCACGGTTTAGCCAGTGGTTAGTTGGTCGAACCCCTGTAATACATCATGTCAATTCCCTCTACTTAGCTAGTGCGGGTTGGTTTTGCTGGCTAACCTGGAAGCGCCGGGTTAGGACTCGCTAGCTCCTTTCAGTGCGAGTCCTGTGCTGATGTCATAGCGTCTGGTAATAACACTCCTGTCTAGCGGCAGCTGAACCTTCAATGAGCGGCTGTTAATACACTAGATCCAACATGACATCATTTCCCCAATTCCATTTCTTAAAGGTAACTCTGCCTCTGCCTAAACCTTACTTACGCTGCAAACGTACAGATTACGAAATGATCTGCACCATGTGAATGTAGAAATCCTGAGAAATGCGAATGTGTCTGTGGCATCTCTGACGTAAGACCATCACCTTGTGGCTTGATATGCCTTGAGAATTAGTTCATTTGCCAATCAAGCCACAGGTGATGTCATAAACAGTGACGCCAGACACATTTAAAACATATTTTTCCTGGGAAAATAGTGGAGAATCAGCTGCTCTTTCAACTTAAAATGGAGAGAGCAATATAATGGGCCCATGTCAATAATAAAAAAAAAAATGAGATATGGAATGAATGGTTTAAGATCTTGGTACTGACGCTACAGACCCCCTGGAATTCCTTGGACGTGTTGATTGATAATAGAACTCACTTCTCTCTCTCTCTAACACTACGAGACTACATGAAATTCGGCACCCGACTTAAATACCCAGGTTCGAGTCTTCCCCCGTGAAAGTAATGGGAGGCGAAGTGATCAAATGCACCTGCCGAATTTTACTTGGTCTCAAACTGAAAGTCACATTTAGACCCCTGTGTGTCAAATGTAATATATGTGTTTGTCTTTAGGATAATCACATGAGGAATATTATTGTTTAGAATTTATGTATGCATTGTATTTTGCAGATCTATATTAAAATACATTATAATAAAGAATGAGTTAAGAGAAAAAAAAGAACAGGAAAGAAGGGAGGAAGAAAAGGGAAAATAAAAAAAACATACCCCCACTCTTATTTTCTGCATTTTCTTGCCATTCTTCTAACACAATATATAGATCTTTCTGCGTCATTTTTTAAATTCTCTTTTATTCACTGTATGAGAAAACCGAACAAGGAATCAGTGGGTTTATTTGGATTATGACTATGGTGTAAAAGCTGGGATTTCTGTGGTATAGAAAGTCTGTGTTTAGAAGCTGTTTTATTACCGGGGATCCATTCATGTGGCCTGTCACACATTCCCCCCCCAGCCGTGATTTATACCCCTTACTCGCTGGCTTCCTCCAGCTCTCTCCTTTGACGTTTGGAGACAAATGGTTACACCAGTGACACTTCCATTAGCACTCAGGGTGTTCAGATAACTCACGCATGGCAGGTAGCTTCCTACTGTATTGATAAATGGCTTTTTTAGATTTCACAGACACAGAAGGGGAGGTGTGGCCCTCAGCATCCTATATTTTAATGGGCACAGTTTAATGACTACTGAACTCGATTTTTTTTTTCTTGTAGTTTGCAAACTGCTGTAAAACGATCTTGGGATTTATATGTGTTCTGCGCGGCCCCTAAATCATTGAAGATTATTACTGCATTTTGGCTGTCAGCTCTGTGCTCTTCCCGTCTTCAAAACTGGGAAAATCGACCAATAATCCCACCACGCACAGCTAGGGTCAATGTTTTCGCTCTCGAATTCTGCAGCGCGTTCACTGGTGGAAGTGGCCGCGTGGCACGTGAAACAGCAGAGCTTGGCCATGGGACTGGACCCCGTGTTTACCATTTACATGCCCCCATGATCGACCATGCAGAGTAAACATACCGTTAAAACTCAGCAATGCTCCGTAGCACCATGCGTTTCGCGAGGTGTGAAAAGAGCTGACAGTTCTCATGTAACAATCGAGAGGTGCTTCTTTTATCGCAATAGAAACTCTTTATTGAAATAATTTAAATAAAGCACCTTACTGTGAGAGAGAGAGAGAGAGAGAGTCTTCTTTTTCTTCTATAGCTTTATTACGGGCAGAGATCTTTCTTAATCTGATCGAAAATTCTGAACAAAATGTGCGCCCCCTGATACAGACACAGAGGGCTCAGTACTTTACTTGTGTCCTTCAATTAAAGTATTTCTATTTAAAACGCCTACACAATCTTTTTCATTTAAACATAACTTATTTTTTGTGACCATTGTCCTTTTAAGACCACAATTGCGGAGTTTGAATTGGAGAAGTTTTCAAACATGGCTACTTGGATCTTAAAGGGACTGTCTGGTGCCCAAAATGCATTTCCAGATGTTAATGTATATTAATGTGCTTTCAAAATACTTTAACATGTATGTTTTGCATTGCTTAAAATATAAAATATTTACAGATAGATGAATTTGTTTAATTACAGCAGTTAGCAAGAAACCAGGACTGTCCACACTAGCTGAGTAGAAGTAATTTCCTTTTTTGTTCTGCTGCAGGAACCAATGAGGATAATTTCATTCAAATGAATGGAATATCCTGTTTCTCTAGTGATTTCATCAGACAATGTGTTGCACTGTTAAGAGATCCTACTGTGTACAAAAGCAATGTCGCTTAATAACAATGTATTCTAATCCTGGAGCACAGGAAGTGACTAAATGAAACACAACTTTATATTCTCAGTGTCTATATAATCAGTAAACATGCAGAGTAATCACTGGGAGAGAGCCTGAGTCAAATATTAAAAATGTGATTTATACAGAATGCCTGCATCAAATCACACTGGAAAGTGGGTTTGGGGACTAGACTGACCCTTTAAGATTGCAATTCCCCCTGTCACGAATCAAGACCATATAGATTAAGAAAACAATGTGTCTTCAATGTGGCTGACGGTCGCCTGTTTATGACATCACAGAGTGGCAATAGGAGACAGATATATTTAAAAGACCTTTTTCTCTTACACATGACATTATACGGCAGTTTAGGGAACAGAGTCCATTTAAATCTCCTTTATGTCCTCAACTTGTGCTTTGCTATTTTCATCGGTTTTCCAGCATCCTTTCAAAAGTTAAATTACATTAGCATGTATTTATATAGTGCAAACTATTTCCCTAGCCCTTGGGACAGAGCATAGATGGGAGCATTTTGATTCTCTGGAATAAACAGTATTTTTTCTGTTTACAGAGCAATATTTTTTGTTGTTGGATTGTTTTCAGTGCTGGTGTAGAGTTATTTGGAACCATATTTCCAATATTTACTTTCGAGGAATCAGGGCACCCGTCCCTCGCAAAGAATCAGTCAATAATTACACAACAGATTCAAATCCTTTCCGTAAAAAAACAACCGCTCTGGTGTCCTACGCAGAAATTAAATAAACTTACGTAATATATTAAGAGACAAACCACAAGATTGTGATTGAATGATTTAGGATGCATGATAGTGGTGAATTCGGGCAGGTGTGAATATATTAAATATGCGTAACCATCTGTACCGGAGAGATCATGGGACTGGTGCATCCCAAGGGTGGGATATAAGGAAGATACGGCACAGTAAATCTTAGGGGGGGCTTTGCTAAGAATTACTGCATTTTAACATAGAATTATAGGGAAAATTATCTCAATCTGCCCGTGAGTGCATTTTTAATTGATGTGTAAAAATATTTGAAGTCTTTATAAAGTTATGTACCCCTCCCTGTGGTGGCAGGTTACGAGCATCTCAGAGGATAATGAATTTGCTGGATTTTGCCCCAGTTTAGTAGAGGGAGAGTTTTAATCCCTTACTTTGCCCAAAGAGTGATACCTGTTACTTTCAATATTTCGAATGCATCAATAAATTGCACCACGGGTTATAACAAGGTAATTACAACTGTAATCCAATACGAGGTGAAGAAAGATTTTTAATTTGTAATCTTCTTATTAAAAAAAAAATAACATTAATATTTTGTCATTTTAATATTTTTTTTGTTGTATATCTTATAATATCAGACATGCAGTTCTACAGGAGCGGAAAAAAATATTTTGGAGATACGTACTGTATCATGTAATGTAAAAAAAACAAAACTCTTACTGTCCTACTGCAAATAATGAGAAATATAATTATACTAACAGTTCTGCCAATCTCTCCAAGACCCTCCTTATTGGAATGTCACTGTATTAAGAGTTCCTGGGGGAAATTACTTTCAATGTAAAACTTCACTAGAACTGGAAAGTGTTTGAAAGGAAAAATAAGTGCATTTCACATAATTTAACATAATTTAACAAATGTATGACCTTGTTTGTGTTAAACAATGTGTTCAAAATGTCATCTAGATTTGTATGAACTGTTCCAGCATTGTATCATCAGTGCAGTAAATAGATTAATGTTGTATATTCTAAACATGTATTGACCATTTCCCATCAAAGTGGCCTCTTCAAGGGTATTTGTCAAGGTATTCTGCATCTCTTGCTAAAGCACCTATCGTTGCTCCATCATTGATAAGACATTCAGACATGTTTACAGGCTGACACCTGACTGCAGTATGTTCAGCTAATTCCAATTTTAAGAGGTTTCCTTTAATTGCCATCGCTTTAAGGGTAGTTTTTTTTTTATTGTTTGAATCCTGTGTTCAAAACAGATGTTTAAAATATGTTGACAGCTTGGGAATTAGTATCGTTCAAAATCCCTCTGTAATTATTCTCCCAAGGCAAAAAAAAAATAAAGCCTTTTCTCCATCGGAGCCCAGTCTGTGTGGTTAGAAATGTGGATTCTTTTTTAATTCTTGGAAATTCAATAGTGTCAACTGATCTGCAGACATTACACCCACAGAAGGCACATTGTTGTAATAATCATTGTTTGGTTTTTTTCATTGTGATGGGCATAAGAAACATTGCAAGTGTATTTATTAAAGCACCCTGGCTCAAGTTTCCGTTTTTAATTATAACTGTTATAAATACTTTATTCGTGAAAGAAGGAATTACAGGTAAATCTATACTTAAAGCCAAATGGAAAAAAATCTCCCATTCAGCTATACTCTAATCTCGGTTATTTTGGCCTAGTGTTTGCAATTACCTTCTCAATTCCCTATATTTCTATCTTTCATTACGAAAAACCCTTGGTGTAGTGTTTAGTTAAATAATGAACAGCAAAAAAAATTCTGAATTAAGACCAGCTTGGAGGGTCTACTTGTAATGCGTCTGCTTCGTGGCATCCTGTGTATCGTGGATCCAATCCAGCGTCAGTGGCTCATGCAAGAAAGGAAGGTACTCGAGGGGGGGATAGCTTCCAAATCCAACACACTTACTGTGCAATAGTTATATCCATACAGCATGGAGTGATATAAAAAGAAAACAATTAGTGCAACAAGAGATTAATGAATTCCTCTGTGCTTACTGGTGTAGTTACATGTGATGCTTCTCAGCTCAATCCCATGAAAGCTAACATTGTGTTGTTTGTCTTTGCAGTGTTCGCCAGCTCGGACCCTGTCCCTGGTTTTCAGGAAGACACTTTGCAGTTGGCCTTCATCGATCTCCGACAGGTAGACCATCAATCCCAACTCTCCATATTTACTGTACTGAAATTAACATTTCATGATTTCTATAGCAATTTACATCACATCCGTCACATCCAGTAATGTCCGCTGAGGGCTCCGGTAACATAAAATGACCGAATATTTGGTAAAAAAAAAAAAACTTTCATAACCAGGGCTACGGCTAGGAAACCAAACCACGTGGATTCTGTCATCAGTGAGACTGTAAAGTCCACTCACACCTATTTTTGTTTTCGTGTTTGGTGTAGCGGGAGTCATCGGTCCCTCAACACCAGTGGTGCATTTTTTGTGTTCCATGGAGTGAACAAAAGCCAGGAACACAGAGACTCAATAAGGGACGTCGGAGGGGCCAAGGGACGTTCTATGTCGTCCTACAGTGTTTGCGTCCAGTATCTTGGGAAGTCATAGAACGTCCTACGGGCAGTTAAACATGGATTATTATTTATATGTCCGTCTGTACACTGAGAATAGCTGATTCCAGACTTTTTCCAAAGAGAATACAACAAATATATGAGTTTTATGCTGATGGCGCAGTTTATTGGCCTCCCTCTGACTGGCTTACGGGAATTTTGACAAACTCTTGATGTTGACATAACAGAATTTAATATAATATCTCATAGATAAGACGGCTCGTGCAGTTTAGCTAATGTACTTCACACTCATCGTTTAAAATATGTTTACATGCCCCCTTTAGCTTTGAAACTGACACCGGGGGCATAGAATAACAGAAGTAGCAGACACCTAAATTACATCATTAGGATCCTCATGGGCTTTTTTGGGGGGTCCAATGTCAGGGTTGCTGGAATGATTTTTTCCTCCCCAGAGTCGTATAGCTGGAAACTAGATAATCTGTTGCGGGAGACCCTCGCCCAGAGGCTGCATCACTTTGTGAGAACATTTGACAAATTAAGTAGAAAAACATTTGTTGCCTAAAATGGTTGTCTACATTACAATGGGGTCTGGAAACCTGTCCAATGTGTTGTTTATCTTTTATATATATCATTCATAGTGGTAAACCTTCTCATTGACATATATAGGCGCGGATCTATCTTAAATATTCAGCAACAGCTGTAAATGAACCAGATCCCCCCTTAATGGCCCACCATGAACCTAAACAAGGGGCGTGGCAAATTTTTTAGAAATCATATTGAATTGGGCTTTCTAAATATGGCATCAAAAGTATTGCTTTCTTTGATGTCATATGTATAATTTGTATGAGTATACTATATCACAAAGAGAGATATTACACTCAAACACATATAGCAAAAAATGACCAAAAAGCACAAGAGAACCTCATAAGTAGTATATACAAGTTATAATATCTAACTAAAAATGTGGTTTCATGTTTGCCAACTTGTCTATCTTTTAAAGGACATTTATACTGATAGTTAAACATTGTATAAACATACACCATTCATTCTATTTAATAAATATGTGTATTTTTAATGGGAAAAATATCATTTCTTCTCCATTTTCACCCCAACAGCTCTGGCTGAACTGGGAGGAATGTGCCATTTCTTTTCACCTGAGGTTTTACAAAGCACGATACTGTGATAAATTGGTTCGGCACACCTCTGTGGAATAAGGCTCCTTGCTCGTCCACCTTTACAAATAACAACAAAAAAACTCCTGCTTCTAAACTTGACCCCCCCGCCTCGTATCTCAAGCCCACCCTGACACTAATACCGTCCAACTCTGACAGAACAAGTTTGATGTATTATCACATTGTCTGGGGTTCAGCTTTCTCCTGTCTAATGTGTATCACCAGGAATGTTTGTTTATATTGGTGACAGATATATCCATATATTTTCTCTGAAACAATCAACCTTCAGATTACAATCTGTGTATCATTATATTATTTCACCTCCTTGCCCTTTCTGTTTGTTTGTTTTTTGCGTACAATAATACGCTAAAAGACAGACTTTTACAAAGTATTTCCTAAAAAAAAGTTCCCAATATATTTCTTTTCCGTAAAAAAAAAAAGGAAACCTCTAGGGTTTTTGTTGCCAGCGTATACTAGGTTATGAATGAT
Source organism: Pelodytes ibericus (assembly GCA_036172795.1). NCBI lineage: Eukaryota > Metazoa > Chordata > Amphibia > Anura > Pelodytidae > Pelodytes > Pelodytes ibericus. The sequence goes on from CM069867.1 coordinate 72,104,477, forward strand.
AAGGAAGTTGGTCAAGTACCAAATGGTTCACCTTCCCACCAGGAGAGTGGCCCCAAGGTCAACCCCCTGATGTTTCTGGTTCCCCGTAGCGGGGCTGATGACAGGTAGAGTTCAATGCATTGTGGGATTTGAACCAAATCAAAGCTTTAAAGCTGGGGAATCGGGATTTATATACAAAGTACTGCTCAGAGTTGAACAGGCAGATTACCCTTCCTCTGAAAAAGCCATGACCTTTTGGATAGAAAGGTTCCATTTTTCCTGCCAATCACAAACTTGTTAATGTAAACCAGTTATCCCAACAATCGTTCTCTCTTTTCTTCCTGCCGTATAACAATGTGTGGGATTATCTGGGATAAAGTATATCACAGAAATACACACTTTTGTCGGGAGACCGCTTTGTAATTTATATGCTATTGTTGGCTTCTTTCTTTTCTGTGTTTTGTGTTCAGTGCATAGACCCACCTCTCAAATGTCAAGAGGATTAAACGACCTCTTCCCTTAGGGTAAGAGGCTCCGTGACAGAGCCATGTTTAAATTTATTTATAACGCCAGCTGCACTGGTGCAAAGTTAAAAGAAAGCCAGGGATTACGGATGTCTGAAGCAGTAAGGCAGGAAAAGTCGATCGGTTCATTTCTGCCGCCGGTGTCCGTTTGGGTGGCGTTGGGTAATGAACATTTTTTAAAACCTAACTGAAGGGCAAATAAATGAACTTAGTTTTAATTTATGTATACATTTTAAATACAAATGCTTTGATGGAAAAATACAACTAAAGTAATTCTTGTTACGCTTCATATAGCGCTGAATGTTTAGAATCCTGGGTCAGATCTTCCTTCATCTGACTCAAGATTCTAAACAACATGTCCGCCCCCTGAAAAAGCTATACAGAGCAACGATTCTAAGCAACATGTCCATCCCCTGATAGAGCTATACAGTGCAAAGATTCTAAACAACATGTCCGTCCCCTGATAGAGCTAAACAGAGCAAAGATTCTAAACAACATGTCCATCCCCTGATAGAGCTATACAGAGCAAAGATTCTAAACAACATGTCCGACCCCTAATAAAGCTATACAGATCAACGATTCTAAGCAACATGTCCATCCCCTGATAGAGCTATACAGAGCAAAGATTCTAAACAACATGTCCGCCCCCTGATAAAGCTATACAGAGCATTGATTCTAAGCAACATGTCCATCCCCTGATAGAGCTATACAGAGCAAAGATTCTAAACAACATGTCCGTCCCCTGATAGAGCTATACAGAGCAAAGATTCTAAACATGTCCTCCCCTGATAGAGCTATACAGAGCAATGATTCTAAACATCATGTCCACACCCTGATAGAGCTATACAGAGCAAAGATTCTAAACAACTTGTCCACCCCCTGATAGATCTATTAACACATTGCCATTTAATGTGATACACACACATCCACAAAACTTTAACATTAATATGTTTCTACAAAGAGAACTGTAATAAAATGTGATATGAAAACATAGATTGTTACAAAGTTCATTAAATTAAATGGTACGCATTTTTAGTTTTTATTGTACCGTATATAAACCAAATATATATTTTTTTAATTACAAGTAGATGGAAGCATTTTAGAAACCTTGTGTCCCATACACCCAGCTGTTTCAGTCAAAAAAGAAGCATTTGTTGTAGGAAACTTTTTTCACGTCGTTTGGTGGTCACTGTGCGATTCATTTTCACTTTTGAGAAACTGTAATTAATCTCTCGAGATATAGGGTTTTTTTCCCCAGAGTTGTAAGGAATGTAAGTGGGGCAGAGGGTGACCTTAATTCCCATCCCAATTATTGAAATTTCCTCACACTTATTTGAGAACTTGAGAAGCCAGCATGAATCCTCACTTTCATTAATAGTATACGGAATTCAAACAGACATGTTTGCGGAACCCTTGGAATATTCCCAGTAGGATCTCCAGTGTATGGCGCTGATTGAACACATTGTCAATGATTCTTCTGAAAGATTAAATGGCTGGAATTCCACAGATTCGCTATAGGATTTCATAAATTTGAAATTACTCTATGTGGTGCAGGATATATATATTTACTACACCTTAGCCCCCCACCCCCCTCTACACAGAAGTCACAATCCAGGGTGTCACATTACGATACAAGCAGGATCTCGATGGGATTCACGATATCGCGATAAACTTCCGATAACGTGGAAGCAGAAGGCAGATCGGGGGACCAAGTTACCAGTCGAACGCCCCGCTCTTACTGGAACACTGTTACAAGCTGATTAATCCTGTATTACTAATGGTAAATTATTTATTCCCATAGAATATTTAGTTTTGCGATGCTGTAAATATATACAAATTTACACATCGTCTTTTTTTAATATCCTTAAATTATTGATTTATCAATCAGAACAGATTAAACAGATGATAAAACAGCACATATAGTAATGAATGAACAGGATTTTTTTTCCCTTTTTCCTGACTTTCTACTTCCCAAAGTCTACAAATATTTGCCAAAAGCTGAAAAACTGGATACTGTTTTTTTGAGGCAAAATTCATCACATCAAAACAAAGAGGGCGATGTAAGAGTTATTGTAAATGATCATTTTTTACTTTTATATCACTTTCTCATATTTTTATCCCGTTTTCCTTTTTCTCCGTACCCCTCACAGGATAGTCCTCTTTTTAAAAAAAAAAATTCTGAATTAATAATTAACTTCATCTAAGTCATAGCGCTTACGATTATAACTTTAACTTTAAAAGGACATCGGTCGGCAAAATAGGTTATGCGTAATTGAAAGACTGCATCAAGTGCAGGCATGGTGTAAGGAAACAATACAAATAAAGTACTATATTGAGTGCTTTCCTTATAGTATAGCAAAAATTGGGGGCAGACATGTTGGGTCAGATCTTCCGTCATCTGGCCCAAGATTGAAAACAACATGTCTGTCCACCGATAGAGCTATACGGGACAGAGAGGGCTCAATAAGATACTTTCTTTCTTTCATTAAAGCATTTTTTATTAAAATGCCTGCCCTTGATACAATCTTTCAATTAAACTACAATAGAAAGAAGAACAGTACAGAATGTTGCAAAGAATAGTTTTTGGAGAGGGAAACTTGCACTGCAAGACCTAATGGGTTAAGGGTGAAAGTGCATCCTTAATCTGTGTTAAAACTGTAATCTTTGGTTTATTAAATGCGAGTGAGCAATTGAGCGAAACCGGCCAAGTAGACAGCTTAATGATTCCTTTCTAGCTGACAGACAGAGGGTTTTTTTTTTTTAAAGAATTGCAACTTGTAACAGTTTCTTTAATATTCCGGGTGTAATGTTTGAGGCCTGTCCGGAGGTCGTCAGTTCACAAATACCCAACGATCATCTTCAAGCCTGTCCCGACTCTTACAGGCTCAAGGTGATCCTCTCTCCGGGGCAGTGGTGCGAAAAAACATCTGGTGATTCCAGCTACGTGTGTTATATTGTCTGAAAAACTGAAAAGGAATTTTCTAGGAATTAAGCTTTGATGTTCCGAGTGTGTTGTTTTGTTTTTTTGGGGGGTGTCGGTGAGGCTTAAATGGATTTTGTCAAGTAGACATGGATAAGTCTGTGAACGTAGAGAAAAAAAACCCCTAAAAGATCAAAAATGATTAGAAGCAAATCCACAAATTAAGACAGAACTGTGTTTGAAGGGCGTCTGCGACAACACCTGCGGCTTGGTATGTAAATGAACTATTTTAACCGGCAAGAAATGCTGGGGGCGTTGAGTTCAAAATAAAGTTGGGTCAATCAAGAAAATGCTCCAGAAAAACCCCCAAAAATTGGGGGACATGGGATATATTTTTTCTAATATCACCTTTAAGATGTATTTATTAGTTGTTGTTTTTTTGCTGTACACCACTATTGAGTACTATATAAAATAGGAACGTTTCATACAGGTCTTAGCATGTGTGATCACCAGTGTTCATTAGTTTAGTGTTTAATTTGGAAAAATGTGACCCACGAGCACTTGTTTCTAGGATCAGTGATTTACATCATTTGTTATTGTTAATAAAATGAGGTCATAATATGTATCTTTCACTTGACTTGCACTTTTGTCTATGAGAGATCATCAAACCATCAATTTGTTAAATAGAAATGTTTTATTGAAAGAATATAAATAAAGCACCTATTTGAGCCATCTTTGCTCTCTATAGCTGTGTGAGGGGGCGGCCATGTTGTTTAGAATCTTTGCGCTATACAGCTCTATCAGGGGGTGGACATGTTGTTTAGAATCTTTGCTCTGTATAGCTGTATGAGGGGGCGGACATGTTGTTTAGAATCTTGGGTCAGATGACGGAAGATCTGACCCATCTTGTCTGCAAAGAGAGCTCAATAATTTAACTTAAATTGTATTCTTTCATTAAAGTATTTCGTGTACACTTGATGCCATCTTTAAACCCCCAATATTTGTATTGTGGGCTAAATATAGTTACCATGCGATGTCGCAATCTGTGGCAGATAAAGAAACCTGCAGAGTTTTTTTTATCCTACTTTAGCCCCTGATCTGGATTTCGTTGTGTCTGGAGACCTCTTCCCACCACATTTACACCCACGGAGAAAATGGTTTGCACCAGTAAAAATAAATAACAGACAGATGACCAATTAAAGCAGTTTAATTGACTTTTCCTCTGCATGTTGTTACTGCTGATTTTTTATCTCTCTCCTGTGTTTTACATACTAATTATTTACTAGCGACAGGGATATGTTTAAACAAGATCTTAGGGTAAACTAGCAGAGGATTAATCTGGGACTTGCTTCTGGCAAACCATGACCAGACAGAAGCAACAGCTTTAATGACAACTGTCTGCAAAAAAATAATAACTCTATTTAGTCTAAAGATTGATCTGCCCCCTGATAGAGTTATACAGAGCAAAGATTCTAAATAACATGTCTGCCCCCTGATAGAGCTATACAGAGCAAAGATTCTAAACAACATGTCCGCCCCCTGATAGAGTTATACAGAGCAAAGATTCTAAACATGTCCGCCCCCTGATAGAGCTATACAGAGCAAAGATTCTAAATAACATGTCTGCCCCCTGATAGAGCTATACAGAGCAAAGATTCTAAACAACATGTCCGCCCCCTGATAGAGCTATACAGAGCAAAGATTCTAAATAACATGCCTGCCCCCTGATAGAGCTTTATAGAGCAAAGATTCTAACCAACATGTCTGCCCCCTGATAGAGCTAAACAGAGCAACGATTCTACACAACATGTCTGCCCCCTGATAGAGTTATACAGAGCAAAGATTCTAAGCAACATGTCTGCCCCCTGATGGAGCTATACAGAGCAAAGATTCTAACCAACATGTCTGCCCCCTGATGGAGCTATACAGAGCAAAGATTCTACACAACATGTCCGCCCTCTGATAGACCTATACAGAGCAAAGATTCTAAACAACATGTCCACCCCTGATAGAGCTATACAGAGCAAAGAGGGCTTAATAAGGTACTTTATTTTTTACCTTAATTGTATATGACTACCCAGAATTCCTTGTAGCGGTGGAAACACTTTAAATGCGAGATTTCTGTGGCAAAAGCAAGTCATTTGGCTTGTACTGTCGCGGTTTCATGACGCTTCCACTATTCTTTCGTTAGTAAGATATTCGATTTCTATTTAACTCTTGTTTAACTCTTTCCATGCCGTGCACTGCTGGGTGTGACCTAGCACAGCCCCTATATCAAGCCGACATACACAAACCCGTATAGAAGAGCAGAGGACCTTGTACACGCTGGTGGCAGTCCATCTCTATACATCGTGATCTTTAAGTAGCCGGAGATACATATTCATAAAGCTGATTAAATATTCTCTGTCGGGCTCTTCATTGGAGACCAGTAAAAGGGCCATAAATATCATGCTTCGCTGCTTGCGGCACTAAATCACCGCGAGCGCGTATTCCTGCTGCTTGTAAACGGACAATATTAATGACAAAGTCACAAGGAGGGACGTGGGATAAATATATATAATATATGGGTTACTAATGTACTCTCCGATCAACAGTCACTTCAAGGTATACGGCTTCAGGCCCCAAACCACACTGTCCTCTTAAATCAGAGTCCCATACCAGAGCCGTAATTTATATCCCTCTCCTAAAGGCTGCTGGGCCTTCACAGAGCATAAGTCACGCTGTGGGATGGGATACCTTTCCGTGGACCAGTATAGTGCTTTTCTGGGACATCTTGATATGTAGGTGCGATAGGGAGGAGGTGCACATCTCACGGCGGTATTACAGGGAAGGATGCGTGGGATAGGTATAAGGCTATCCTAAATATAAGATAAGGCCAGGGACTAATGAAAGTATTACTGTAATGAGAGGGTAGTGGATGCATGGAATAGTCTTCCAGTAGAAGTGGTAAAGGTTCATACAGTGAAGGAGTTTGAGCATGCGTGGGATAGGTGTAAGGCTATCCTAGATATAAGATAAGGCCAGGGACTAATGAAAGTATTACATTACTGAGAGGGTAGTGGATGTATGGAATAGTCTTCCAGTAGAAGTGGTAGAGGTTAATACAGTGAAGGAGTTTAAGCATGCATGGGATAGGTATAAGGCTATCCTAGATATAAGATAAGGCCAGGGACTAATGATAGTATTACATTACTGAGAGGGTAGTGGATGTATGGAATAGTCTTCCAGTAGAAGTGGTAGAGGTTAATACAGTGAAGGAGTTTAAGCATGCATGGGAGAGGTATAAGGCTATCCCAAATATAAGATAAGGCCAGGGACTAATGAAAGTATTACATTACTGAGAGGGTAGTGGATGCATGGAATAGTCTTCCAGTAGAGGTGGTAGAGGTTAATACAGTGAAGGAGTTTAAGCATGCATGGGATAGGTATAAGGCTATCCTAGATATAAGATAAGGTCAGGGACTAATGAAAGTATTACTTTACTGACAGGGTAGTGGATGCATGGAATAGTCTTCCAGTAGAAGTGGTAGAGGTTAATACAGTGAAGGAGTTTAAGCATGCATGGGATAGGTATAAGGCTATCCTAGATATAAGATAAGGTCAGGGACTAATGAAAGTATTACTTTACTGACAGGGTAGTGGATGCATGGAATAGTCTTCCAGTAGAAGTGGTAGAGGTTAATACAGTGAAGGAGTTTAAGCATGCGTGGGATAGGTATAAGGCTATCCTAGATATAAGATTAGGTCAGGGACTAATGAAAGTATTACTTTACTGAGAAGGGTAGTGCATGAATGGAATAGCCTTCCAGTAAAAGTGGTAGAGGTTAATACAGTGAAGGAGTTTAAGCATGCGTGGGATATGTATAAGGCTATCCTTGATATAAGATAAGGCCAGGGACTAATGAAAGTATTACATTACTGAGAGGGTAGTGGATGCATAGAATAGTCTTCCAGTAGAAGTGGTAGAGGTTAATACAGTGAAGGAGTTTAAGCATGCATGGGATAGGTATAAGGCTATCCTAGATATAAGGTAATGCCAGGGACTAATGAAAGTATTACTTTACTGAGAGGGTAGTGGATGCATAGAATAGTCTTCCAGTAGAAGTGGTAGAGGTTAATACAGTGAAGGAGTTTAAGCATGCATGGGATAGGTATAAGGCTATCCTAGAGATAAGATAAGGCCAGGGACTAATGAAAGTATTACTTTACTGAGAGGGTAGTGGATGTATGGAATAGTCTTCCAGTAGAAGTGGTAGAGGTTAATACAGTGAAGGAGTTTAAGCATGCATGGGATAGGTATAAGGCTATCCTAGATATAAGATAAGGTCAGGGACTAATGAAAGTATTACATTACTGAGAGGGTAGTGGATGTATGGAATAGTCTTCCAGTAGAAGTGGTAGAGGTTAATACAGTGAAGGAGTTTAAGCATGCGTGGGATAGGCACAAGGCTATCCTAGATGTAAGATAAGGCCAGGGACTAATGAAAGTATTCACATTTTATTTTATTTTTCTGAAAATGAGCGGACGTGATGGACCAAATGGTTCTTATCTGGGGACATGTTCTATGTTTCTATGAATAAACTTACAGGATGACCTGCCATGATCAATTGGGATGATCCCCCTCATTCCCCATACCCCATAATTCAATGTGTGTTTGTTTTTTGTTTAATTAAGAAAGGAACATTGATATGAGATAAATCATTTTAGAATACACGTTAATATTGTAGAGCGTGTTGATCCAGGGATGAATCTGATTACCTTTTGTAGTAATGAAGGATTCTCCCCCACCCCCCTCCAGTGAACCAGTATTCGAAATTGCTTATTTGGGATTAACAGCAGGAATAAGGATAGATAAAAGGTTGAACTTGATAGGTTTATGTTTTGTTTTTTTTACCTAAATTACTGTTATTTGGCCCATGTTCGTCCTAGCAGAAGACCTATATAAGGCTAAACAGGAGTTAAACATCTGGTCAAAACAGCCAAGTTAGAAAAAGAGTTGAAGCGAAGAATGTATCCGGTTCGTTTACTGATTCCTGATTTTTGCAGGTCACTTATAAAATCGCGGTAGCGCCCCCAAACTGTATAACTTCTGCACGTGAATCTGGACGGCATGCGCGGTTTTCACTGTCACTCAAAATACTGCGTCTCCGGTGTCCTGCGGACCCGATTTGGGATTGTCAGTTGAGCGTTGTGAGGTCTACTTCCAGTCTAGACTCCCACCCATCCTCCGTGCCAGGACCAACAATGTCTAAATTGCTGTATTCCTTACCTGACACCATTTTTCCCTTCTCATTTTTTTCATCTAATGGTCCTTCCCTCTCCTGCCTCAGTGCTTTCTCTGGCAATGCAATACGGGGGTTTATTTGAAGTAGCCAGCTATTTAATGCACTCTACGTATCTGCATGAAGTTGGAAAGGTTCACATTTAATGATTTGGGTCATGGTTAGAGGTCTCATGTCTATCAGCGAAGCTGGTGACCTCTGACATCTACGTTCTGTACAAGCTACTGGGAATTAAGGAGGGGGGTGGTCTCAGTTACACAAATCCTGGTCCGATTAATTTCCAGTCTTGTTTACACATAGCACAGGACTACTCTGATCTTGAAAGCATGATGTGGGTGTCAGTAAGAGTCTCTTAATGGTCCAAATCCTTATCTAACCTGCACCCGATCACAAAAAAACAAAATCACACAATTATCCCACCAGCTACATTAAAATATGGGCGATATATTGTATTATACACATCTCTTAAATACAAAAAAAAAAAAAAATTATATATATAAAAATAAAAGAGAAAATGCAATTGAAAACAAGCAAATCTGGATCCATGCACGGTAAGTTTGTAAATTTATTCCAAACAATACACAGCACAGAGGTGGTTCAGTAAATAATAAAACAATAGATCTAAAAAGTAAACGAACAAACAGACTTAACTGACTAATAAACATCTTCTGGTTTGCTGTTTGATGTGTCTCATTGTCTGAAAAAGTATCTTTGAATTTCAAGGATTTTTTTTTCTCCCAGGACGATTTCTCTTGATACAGTTTTTACTCTTTAAGTTGGCAAGTTATGGTATGTATTTGTTTATTTACAGCGTGCCAGGAATTGTTTTTCTATTTTAGATGGCACTGATCTACAGTTATAAAAAAAACAACCAAAAAAACCCAATTAATAAACATTAGCAGATGATGCTTTTTATCATCAGTTTCATTTAAAGTTTACCTTAGTAAGTTACTAAACCTCTCAGCTGCAAAAATCCCCACCATATTTATAAAAATAATAATAAAAAAAAAAAACACTGCTAATAGTTGTTTTTGCTCTGGGAAATGTTTGTAAAAATAATTAGTAGTCAGTAGTCAGTGTGAACCGTAAAAATCTTCTTAAAGGGACTCTATTAAACTCACCATTTCTTATAATGTGAATATAGAGTACAAAAATATATGAATAATAATAATAATATATATATTTATATAAATATATATACACACTGTGTTGGTGCTTATGACATCACCTTGTGGCGTACCAAATTTTCAATGGGAAGTGTGTCATATGCATATCAAGCCACGGGTGATGTCATAAGCGTGAGACACCACAGACATGTTTAAAACGTATATTTCCTTTGTTTTATGCATTTCTACATCTGATTTTTTTTTTTTTACATTTAGATATTAAGCAATTTTTATTTTGACAAGGACCCTAAGGTTTGGCAGGTTCAGTTTCTGGCAGGGTTGACCCTGCAGCCTCCCCAAAGGGAATAAAATAAGTACCATTAAATTGGGGGATAGCAGTATCCCTGGGACGTACTGGAAGATGAGGGGATATCTTAACATACCTTTTTCAGTCAGACACCTTTTTGATTGGTTAATTTGATTGCATAATATCTTATTGTTAATTAACACATTCAGATCTGTGGATAAAGCATGTGTTAGCTCAGATGTAGTTTGTTATCTGGATTAATCCAGTGAAGGGGGGAGAAGGGTCTATATATACATGAAATAGAGAACTGCAGGGAATGGACAATTAAATTGGATTATTTTTCCAGCTTAATGGCAGAAGAGACATAGAAACATAGAATGTGTCAGCAGATAAGAACCATTCGGTCCATCTAGTCTGCCCAATTTTTTTTAAGTACTTTTATTAGTCCCCCGTTCCCGGTCTTATAGCTAGGATAGCCTTGTGTCTATCCCACGCATGCTTAAAATCCTTGATTGTGTTTACCTCTACCACTTCTGCTGGCAGGCTATTCCATACATCCACTACCCTCTCAGTAAAGTAATACTTCCTGATATTACTTTTAAATCGTTGCCCCTCTAATTTAAGACTATGTCCTCTAGTTGTGGTAGTTTTTCTTCTTTTAAATATACTCTCTTCATTTACTCTGTTGATTCCCTTTATGTATATAAATGTTTCTATCATACCCCCCCCCCCCCCCCCCCCGTTACGTCTTTCCTCCAAGCTATACATGTTAAGATGCTTTAACCTTTCCTGGTAAGTTTTATCCTTCAACCCATGAACCAGTTTAGTAGCCCTTCTCTGAACTCTCTCCAAAGTATCAATATCCTTCTGGAGATACGGTCTCCAGTACTGCGTACAATACTCCAAGTGAGGAGTTTGGGGGCTCAGGCCTGTGCCATTGAAAGACAGGAAGGAAAATCAAACGGACAGCTCAGAAACCTATAATACCACATCTCAAAGCTTTATTGAAATATACAGTAAAACAATATATCCTACAGTGCAAAAGATACAGGCCCTTAAAGGGACTCTATCACTTGAACATTGTCTGTACTGTGTATGTAGAACATAGAAAATGATCTATACATTAAATCAGCAAAACTGTTGCAAATGCCTAAATTAGGAGAAAAATGTATCTGTGGAGTCACCTCCTTATGACATCACCTGTGGCACAGTATACAAATGATACATTTCCTATTGAAAAGCAGTTCATTTGCATACCGCGCCACAGGTGATGTCATAAGCAGGAGACTCCACAGACTCATTTAAAACACATTTCTCCCAATTTAGACATTTACTTACAGTTTTGCTAATACAAAATGTATAGATCGTTTTCAGTCATTTTTTATGCTCTACATTCACAGTAAAAAAATATTCAGGTGATACTGTCCCTTTAAACTCCCTGGTTTCCAAGTAGTGTTAGACCGAGCAGTCAACTGACTACCCAATGGCACAAATCAGGCATTACTAGCAGAGTTGCAAAGATCGACACGTTGGAGAATCAGATTAGTGCAGTTCACAGTCAGTTCGCCACAGTTTAGTGTAGAGATGTTTATTCACTAGGAATCATGGGAGTTGTAGTCCGAGAAACATCCTTTCTTGGTTTTAAACCCCCCCAAAAAACCTCTAGTCTAGGTGGGGGGCTGTACAGACGCACATCTTCATGTATCCCCCCTCTAACATTTATCTTGCTTTTCTCTTTTTTCTCTCCAGCACCCATTTTATGAGCTGGGTTTGATGCCTTGCAATTAAAAAGCCAACATTATAAGGCTAGAGAATAACAGTGCAATAAATCCGATCACAAGAATAACAAATAAAACATAATAATTAATGCAACCGACAAATATAAACAAACTGCTTTATAGGAACAGTTTAATTTAAACGTCTCCTGAACCCTTTATCATATTCTTTATAAAAAGTAAGTTACTAAATCTTTAAGGTGCTTCAAGTCACCACCATATTTATATATATATAAAAAAAAAATAAATAGTCTTTATGACAAAAGCACTAGCCAAGGCCGATCTCCTAGCTAAGCAAACTTCCAACTTTTGTTGGGAATTAGGGTTAGGGACTGTGCAACTAGTAGTCACTTAGTACATCCCTCCCCTGATAGACTATCGCCCCTTGGTTGGTTTCAAAAATGCTACCAAAAATCCAGTTACAACTCTCCCTCTGCTGGTTTCAAAGCATCTTCGGGTGTAAAGATTATTTCATGAGAATCTGAGATGGGTGAGCAATGTATAACTAATTCCCAGAGTTACTGCTACCTGTCTATAGAGAGATTTGGACGTGATCTGTACACATAATTATTTAAGACAAGGCCCTTTAATTGGAGATCATCCTCTCCGGTCCTGCAGGATCATGGCTAAGAAGCATTGTATCTTTACAGGTCTTAACTAGATACCATCTTCCTGGATTATTTCCTGAAATGAATTAGCAAATGTGAAAGCAGGGGGGGTGGGGGGAATTATACGAGCTGTTAATTGCTTTGCTGATTGTGGGTCCTGTTCATTAAAATTGGATGTTTTTATTTTTTTGGGGGCAGAAATAGATTCTTAAAGTGCAGTTTTGCATTATGCTGCATGAATCAAGCCAATCTCTCAGTCCTCATAAACACAAATAATGAGTGTCTGCGATTGCAAGGATTACAAATAACACAACCACAGTGACATAATGTATTGTGTCTTTTGTGCAAAATCCCTGGCAAATATTGTTTGTCAATGAATTGATATATTGGTGGTTATGTATAAAAGCTCCCACACTACAAAGAGTTTTATTTTTAAAAAGCGCAATCACCATTCGGTATGTATAACAGTGATTGTGCTATTTATCTCCCGACCCTTTGCAGAGAGGGGTGGCAGAGGTTCCCCAAGACAAATCAGGTGCTTTTTGGCATGTGTGCCGTATTCATACATGTCCCCCATTGTATTGTGCTCGGTAGTAGTTAAAAAGAAACATTAATATTTTAGATATTTAAGGCTGAGGGTCAATATATAGGTTGTCTGTTCAGTTTTGAGGTATATCTTCCATTTGGACTTTTTCTAGAAATAAAAGGAGAAAATTCCCCAAATGAACCAGTTTCTGTTACTTTGTAGCTGTCAAAGTGGTTTCAAAATAGTATCTAATTCAATCGTTTGAAACACTAGAATGAGGATCTTCGTGGAATACCGAAAGTGCTCGCCACACCAGCCAACGATAAAAAAAAATATACTTTATTTAAACAATATAAAAACAAGGCACTTGCGGGGGGGAACAAAAACACTAGAAAAAACACTACACCTAATTCAATAGTGTCCGTTATGAGCCTTTCTGTAGGTTTGGTACTTTCTCGTATTGACATTTTTTATGATATATTTTAGTGGTCTTGCCATGGTCTGGTCGGCCACATTCAAGTGAGAGAAGTTTAATCTGTACATTGCGCAATGTAAATATTTGTCTCCAGCCTCATTTATGTTTTTTAGCATCATTTACCTCTACTAATATTGTTGTGTTGGTAATTAAAATATCATAAATGTAGTACGTTGTTCTCAATGCGTGTGAAGACTTGAGGTGCCAAGCCTGGATGGAACACTAGGTATGTATGGATCGACCTCAGTGTGCTTTGTTCTCTTTCACGCTAGTTACACACCAGTGATTGTGCAGTTGAATTTCCCAATGGAGCTCGGCAGGTGTAAGTGTTGGGGAATGCCTTTCTTGCTGAAAGCCTGCGGATACACTCAGAAGGAGGCAGAGTCACAAACACGGGGGGTTTCAAGTTCCTGCAGGCGAGATGGGCTTACTATAGGAGTATCCCATGAGTTATGTTAAAGGATATGCCTACCAAGGCATTGCCAAGCGACCAACTTCGAGGAATATTGCACACAACTTCCTGTTTTTTCCTATTCGTTTCGCATTGTTGTAAACCTTACCTAAGTGTCGTCAGCTCCCTGTGGGGGGATAAGGGCAATGACCTTATTGTTCCAGGGTCATTTTATAGAACGTAGACTTCCATACCCTGCATACCGTATGTGCTCCGTGTTTAGAGATAGGGAGTTCCTGTACTCATGTTTAGTGGGCTTTGGGTGGAGGGGATACTGCAGAGGTCCTTTCTAAACTGCTATCTAAGCTCATTGGCTAAATTAAACTCTCAATACACTAGAGAAAAATGTCACCGCAAGATATTTACTGGTCCCTGACAGGGTGAGATGTATTGCTGGATTTTCTAACCTACTCTAAGCTGCCATTAAATTCAGCTATTGATTATGTATATTGGAATGCACGGTCCTAATGAACGTACTCTAGATAACATTACCAGCTAACACAATAAATACTTCATTACATCACTGCAGTGTCACCTCCTACCCAACTCCCCATCTGGCCCTCAGCAGAGCATTAATAGAATTACATATATATATCAATTCTTTTTCACCAGTTTTACATTACATGAGTTTGGGTTGGTGAAATTAAGGTTATTTTACATATAACATATAACATATAGTGCTCAGTCACCCCTCATTGCTTGCACAGTTCTTTAAGATTTGGCAGACATTTTGTTTATAATCTTGGATCATATGTGAAAGATCTGACCCAACATGTCCGCCCCCTGATAGAGCTATACAGAACAAATGTTCTAAACAACATGCATGCCCCTGATAGAACTAAACAGGACAAAGGTTCTAAACAACTTGTCCTCCCCTGATAGAGCTAAACAGAACAAAGGTTCTAAACAACTTGTCCTCCCCTGATAGAGCTAAACAGAACAAATGTTCAAAACAACATGTATGCCCCTGATAGAGCTATACAGAGCAAAGATTCTAAACAACATGTCCTCCCCCTGATAGAGCTATACAGAGCAAAGATTCTAAACAACATGTCCACCCCCCTGATAGAGCTATACAGAGCAAATATTTTAAACAACATGTCTGTCCTCTGATACAGCTATACAGAGCAAAGATTCTAAACATATCCCCCAGATAGAGCTATACAGAGCAAAGATTCTAAACAACATGTCCCTGATAGATCTATACAGAGCAAAGATACTAAACAACATGTCCACCCCCTGATAGAGCTATACAGAGCAAAGATTCTAAGCAATAAAAAGCTGTTCAGTCTAGAGATTGTATAAACCCTTACCTGGCCGCACCTGTCAATACCACATACATATAGTGTAATATGTAACATAAACTGGAGTAATAGTGATTATATAGTGAAAAACTTACATATATAACATTTTCACGTGGAGTCTGTATCACTGAGAGTTTAGGATCTCAGATGAAGACGGCTTTATAAATGTATTTCAGACGCAACGTTCTATGGCGTCTCTTCATAATGTGTGGGAATGAAGCCAATACCCAAAGCATACATGCTTCAGGGCTCGATTGTGTACAGTGGATACCACCTATATTTTACCGGTAAAATGGTGTTGTGGTCATCCTATGCCCAGCCTATTATTTTTGGCACCGTATCTGTGCTTGCTGAAACTCTCCCTTGCTCTTTTATTCCTGTAAATCCATCAGAATAAAATGATAGAGAGTCACTGGCTGCCCCTTTCGAAGCATGTAGTTTAAGGTGCTTATACAGAGTATCAATTGACCTATAGTATGACAATTTAGGAAATTAGATAATCTTCCTAGCTTGGGTTAGTCAGAGGTCACATAGGGATTTTTATTTTCTCCCAAGGCTCTCCCTTAGTGAATAAGCTTCTATATGTTTTTATAACTGTCTTTTTCTTTGGTAATTATACCCCCAGGGCAGGGGCAGGGGGGAGGGGGGGCATTATTCTGCTATAACAGAACACAAGTGCTGCTAATGTGTTTTTCAAGTAAATTATACCTTACACAAGGTAATTACAAATACAGCCAAATGTACAAGTAGCTGCACCATTAGAAGTGAATAACCTGACCGTGTTTAGCATATGAACTGGCTTCCTCTTATCTTTGGAACAATTTGTAGCTCAAGATGGGTTGATTGCAAACTGAGGACAGCCAGAGAGATTGGGTCTAATATCTGAATTCCACCCAGAATTGTCTCTTTGTTTTAAATAGTTATTATTAATCATCCAGCCTCCTGGAAACATGAAGTGCATTGAAATATTCAGGAGGGACTGTGATAACTGTTTGTCCAACGCATTTCTATGTGGTATTTAAAGTGGAATAAAAAGGACCTTTGACCTGTCCACTAGCCTTCTTTTGGAATGGTTAAATAATAAAAGCAACAGACCTTAACCCCTCCTACCACGCATATAGCTGCATCATCAGCTACCTGAATAGATCTGACATTAACTCCTCCTACTTCTCATTCCACGCATACAGCTGTATGATCGGCTCCCTGAATAGATCTGACATTAACTCCTCCTACTTCTCATTCCACGCATACAGCTGTATGATCGGCTACCTGAATAGATCTTACATTAACTCCTCCTACTTCTCATTCCACGCATACAGCTGTATGATCAGCTACCTGAATAGATCTGACAGTAACTCCTCCTACTTCTCATTCCACACATACAGCTGCATCATCAGCTACCTGAATAGATCTGACATTAACTCCTCCTACTTCTCATTCCACGCATACAGCTGTATGATCGGCTACCTGAATAGATCTGACATTAACTCCTCCTACTTCTCATTCCATGCATACAGCTGTATGATCAGCTACCTGAATAGATCTGACCTTAACTCCTCCTACTTCTCATTCCACGCATACAGCTGTATGATCGGCTACCTGAATAGATCTGACATTAACTCCTCCTACTTCTCATTCCATGCATACAGCTGTATGATCAGCTACCTGAATAGATCTGACATTATCTCCTCCTACTTCTCATTCCACGCATACAGCTGTATGATCAGCTACCTGAATAGATCTGACATTAACTCCTTCTACTTCTCATTCCACGCATACAGCTGTATGATCGGCTACCTGAATAGATCTGACATTAACTCCTCCTACTTCTCATTCCACGCATACAGCTGTATGATCAGCTAACTGAATAGATCTGACATTAACTCCTCCTACTTCTCATTCCACGCATACAGCTGTATGATCGGCTACCTGAATAGATCTGACAGTAACTCCTCCTACTTCTCATTCCACGCATACAGCTGTATGATCAGCTACCTGAATAGATCTGACAGTAACTCCTCCTACTTCTCATTCCACGCATACAGCTGTATGATCGGCTACCTGAATAGATCTGACATTAACTCCTACTTCTCATTCCATGCATACAGCTGTATGATCAGCTACCTGAATAGATCTGACATTAACTCCTCCTACTTCTCATTCCACGCATACAGCTGTATGATCAGCTACCTGAATAGATCTGACATTAACTCCTCCTACTTCTGGTTCCACGCATACAGCTGTATGATCAGCTACCTGAATAGATCTGACATTAACTCCTCCTACTTCTCATTCCACGCATACAGCTGTATGATCAGCTACCTGAATAGATCTGACACTAACTCCTCCTACTTCTCATTCCACGCATACAGCTGTATGATCAGCTACCTGAATAGATCTGACATTAACTTCTCCTACTTCTCATTCCACGCATACAGCTGTATGATCGGCTGCCTGAATAGATCTGACATTAACTCCTCCTACTTCTCATTCCATGCATACAGCTGTATGATCAGCTACCTGAATAGATCTGACATTAACTCCTCCTACTTCTCATTCCACGCATACAGCTGTATGATCAGCTACCTGAATAGATCTGACATTAACTCCTCCTACTTCTCATTCCACACATACAGCTGTATGATCAGCTACCTGAATAGATCTGACACTAACTCCTCCTACTTCTCATTCCACGCATACAGCTGTATGATCGGCTGCCTGAATAGATCTGACATTAACTCCTCCTACTTCTCATTCCATGCATACAGCTGTATGGTCAGCCATCTTTTTCACTGACACATCTAACCCTGCAGAATGTAAAATTCATGTGTTGGAAATCAGTTTGATGCCACATTTATCCTTATAAAGCAGAATATAATCCAATTTTATATATTTTTTTATTGGCCATGTCCTGTGTTTACCTTCATGAGATATACCGGTATACATCATGTGTCCTTCAGGGGTTACCTTAGATATTTAAGGAATCCCCCATTTTGCAGGGGAGCATGTAAAAGTTATAAACTCGTGTGTCAGGTGGATGCCGTAGGACATGAATTTTAAATAAACATGAAAGTTTATTCCGTTTGTATTATTTAATCTGGTAATAGTTTATTTCCCTGTATGTATACGTATGCACACATACGTGTACCAGATATTCTCTGGTTTTGGGGATGTTAGTATTACCCAGTTTAATGGTACATATTTTATGAATCTCGGAAGGATGAAGGGCTCATCCCTGCCAGGAACTGAATCTGTAACTCTGAGGGTTGAACAGATTGTACAGAGGGTGCATTAGCCTATAGAGCTATCTCTCTGACATATAAGAACAAATTGTCTACTCTCTACCTGGAATAATCTCCTTTTAATTGTTGCTAATAAGCTGTCCAGCATACTCCTCCACTGCCGTTACCCTGATGGATTTCAATAATTAAAATGTAATTAAGCCGTTATCTGTGTGATGGAGGAGCATGCACACTGTCTGTCTGGATGAAAGTGATTACCACCGCACGGCCACTGACAGTCTCTCCACCGCTGGCTGGGGTATATTAATAGCACAGGCTTGTGTAGTTACATGTATGTAAGGCGGTCAGTATCTAGGTATAGCTTTACATATAGTACACGTGTTGTTTGGTTACATGTATGTAAGGCGGCCAGTATCTAGGTATAGCTTTACATACAGTACACGTGTGGTTTGGTTACATGTATGTAAGGCGGCCAGTATCTAGGTATAGTCCTACATACAGTACACGTGTTGTTTGGTTACATGTATGTAAGGCGGACAGTATCTAGGTATAGTCTTACATACAGTACACGTGTTGTTTGGTTACATGCATGTAAGGCGGACAGTATCTAGGTATAGCCTTACATACAGTACACTTGTTGTTTGGTTACATGCATGTATGGCGGCCAGTATCTAGGTATAGCCTTACATACAGTACACGTGTTGTTTGGTTACATGCATGTAAGGCGGCCAGTATCTAGGTATAGCCTTACATACAGTACACGTGTTGTTTGGTTACATGCATGTAAGGCGGCCAGTATCTAGGTATAGCCTTACATACAGTACACGTGTTGTTTGGTTACATGCATGTAAGGCGGCCAGTATCTAGGTATAGCCTTACATACAGTACACGTGTTGTTTGGTTACATGCATGTAAGGCGGCCAGTATCTAGGTATAGCCTTACATACAGTACACGTGTTGTTTGGTTACATGCATGTAAGGCGGCCAGTATCTAGGTATAGCCTATAGTGGGCTGCAGCAGGGTACGGTTGACCCCTCTCTTCTCTTGGAGAAGACTATTTCCATCTTACATATTGTGTATGCGGCCATACTGGCAGGTGTCTATTATAGAAAGTATAGAGGAGATTTGTGTGTGTATATGATTGGTTGGTTGTTTGTGTGTCTATGTGTATATGATTGGTTGGTTGTTTGTGTGTCTATGTGTATATGATTGGTTGGTTGTTTGTGTGTGTATATGATTGGTTGTTTGTGTGTCCGTGTGTATATGATTGGTTGTTTGTGTGTCTATGTGTATATGATTGGTTGGTTGTTTGTGTGTGTATATGATTGATTGGTTGTTTGTGTGTCTGTGTGTATATGATTGGTTGGTTGTGTGTGTATATAATTGGTTGTTTGTGTGTCTGTGTGTATATGATTGGTTGGTTGTTTGTGTGTGTATATGATTGGTTGTTTGTGTGTCTGTGTGTATATGATTGGTTGGTTGGTTGTTTGTGTGTGTATATGATTGGTTGTTTGTGTGTGTCTGTTTGTGCTGGCATGTATACAGCCTTACACTTCCTAGCATGCGGCCGCCTCACTTTCGGGAATCGTGTAGTGCTTTTTACGTGTTGAAAATCTCGACTCCAGAAATTAAAAGGAGTTTAAAATGTACTGACGGCATCAACTGCATCTCGGATAACGCAGATCAAATCTGTCTCCTGCTCTTCCAACAAAACAAGCAAAACATTAAAGAAAGAAACTAGTAATGAATTTCTGGCGACTCACCCTGCCATTAATGTATCATGGTACAGCTCGCGAGTGGCCGGGACTGGAGCGAGTATGGAGAATAAAAGAAACCCATTATCTCCCCGCTGACAATCCACCAACGGTATGATCAAACTCCCTGCTAATTAACCCTTTCTTATTTTAGCGACTGTAACGTGTCGCAAAGTGGTAAGGCGCAATCGCCGTTTGTCCTGTGTAATGGCGATTGCTACTTTTTATACATCTTGCCATCTTGCACTTCCTCCAGACAGAGCTTCTCCGACACTAATTAGACGCTAAAATGCAGGTGATTATTTGTACCTGCGCTGTGCGGGCGCACCGAGCTCCGGAAGAACCCAGAAGTGCAGAATTGGCAGAAGGGGTTTCAACTGCTTCTTGTATAGGCGCACCCTCTGCGTCTGTACTTAAATACAACCCCCATAGTTTCTTTTAATATTACATCCCATATCTGCTGATTGTACCTAGGGTTGCCACCCAGCCGCTGATTTACCGGCAGGCTGCGGGGAAAAATTGTCTTGATGTCAATGTTGGTTTGGCAAGGCCGGCATTTTTTTTTGTAGAAAAGGTGACAACCCTAATTGTACCAGATGTGGTAGCTGTGGGTAACACTTTGGGTGCCAGGGGCAAGCATACCAGCCTCATGGATTCATGGAGTTAGATTACTGTTGGCAGCTTGGTACAGAGGATGGGGTTCAAACTCAGCCCAGAGCTACTAGGCAGGAAGGTAAAGGGCTGGATACGTGATCTCTTATCTGCTGTCAAATCCTTTGTTTCTTTACACTGATCTCCCTGGATAAATATCTAAACTAGTGCCCAGAAAACACAAACAATCCCAGCAAGCGAGTATCCCGTCCGTGTGCGGCTTTACATTCTCAGGGAATCCTGGGATTTAGCAAAAGCTCTTAATTGGCGCGAGGAGGACTGTTTGGTTAAGCTCTGAACACTTTGGGAAAATGAGATGGATTGTGCAGGTTTAGTGACCAGAGTGACCGTCAGAGAGGGTGTGCTCCTAAAGGACAAAAACTAAGTTCTGCCTAATTGAAAGATAGCAAGTGTAGGTGTTTTAAATAGAAATAGTTTAATGAAGGAATACAAATAAAGTATCCTCTTTGACCCTCTTTGTTATGGATATCTCCATCAGGGGGCGGACATGTTGTTTAGAATCTTTGCTCTGTAAAGCTCTATCAGGGGGCGGACATGTTGTTTAGAATCTTTGCTCTGTATAGCTCTATCAGGGGGCGGACATGTTGTTTAGCATCTTTGCTCTGTATAGCTCTATCAGGGGGCAGACATGTTGTTTAGAATCTTTGCTCTGTATAGCTCTATCAGGGGGCGGACATGTTGTTTAGAATCTTTGCTCTGTATAGCTCTATCAGGGGGCGGACATGTTGTTTAGAATCTTTGCTCTGTATAGCTCTATCAGGGGGCGGACATGTTGTTTAGAATCTTTGCTCTGTATAGCTCTATCAGGGGGCGGACATGTTGTTTAGCATCTTTGCTCTGTATAGCTCTATCAGGGGGCGGACATGTTGTTTAGAATCTTTGCTCTGTATAGCTCTATCAGGGGGCGGACATGTTGTTTAGAATCTTTGCTCTGTATAGCTCTATCAGCGGGTGAACATGTTGTTTAGGATCTTTCCTCTGTATAGCTCTATCATAGGGTGGACATGTTGTTTAGAATCTTTGCTCTATATATAGCTCTATCAGGGAGTGGACATGTTGTTTAGGATCTTTCCTCTGTATAGCTCTATCAGGGGTTTGCCATCTTATTGTAGTTGCCTAACTACATCAACAATGGACGTTCTTACTAAGAGGTGATCTTATTTCAGTAGCATTGCTCTTTTTTCCCCCTCCTTTGTCCTATAGACATAACCAAATATTTCAGTGTTTATCGTTCTCCGAGTTTCTCACATATCTCTCCCACCCTGTTACTTCCCGACGCATTTTGAATTTATTTCCATTGGCCGACACGAGACTCAAAACTACAGAGAATTTTTAAAAAATGTGTCTTTTTGTGAACGTACAACATGGCTCCATCTCTTCCAGCCTTGCTCTATCGGAGCTAACGGGATAGAAACTTTATTCTAGATATTTTTTGATTTGTCTTGTTTTTCCGGAGATTTCACCGCGGATTAAAACCTACTTAAAGGGTCTGAAAGAATAAAGATTTTTGTTTTAATGTTTGATTGACATTGACAGACAACTGCCAGTTGTGTAGAGGGTATTGATGCATTGTATCCGTGGAAGGATTGATTGTTCACAGCAGGATGATATGCAGATTAGTATTCATTAGAGCTATGCGTTTCTCTACAGACGTAATAAGTAGGTAAGATAATCCCTCATACTCTGTCTTGAACCTTTCTGAACCTGTCACTTCGCTTTTTTTTTTTTTTCGGATACCAAAATAATTTTCCCCTCAAAATCCGGTGGGTCTTTAGTTAGGATAGAGATTGAGCTTCTAACTGAGGTCCATCGAATGGAGTGGATACCCCGAGTTTACAATGTCCCAACATAAATCGAGAAATGGCTACTCTCGTGTCCAGTTACATTGCAACGTTAGACAGGGTGTAAATCAATGCTTTATTATTCGTTTGACCTTTTAAACAGCCCCGTTTTTCATTAATTAAAATGATAGGCCCAATAATTGGGAATGTTTTCATTACTGCAGTGAATTTCAATGTTTGGTAGATTGTGCGGGGCCTGGTGAGATGATTAATTTGTGTTCAGGAAATTCCATTATAATAAATGTCGTTTAAAAATCACCCTGTTGTCCTACTGTTTCGGATAGGTTTGTGAATGGTTTGCCATTGTGGACTAGGCTGTTTGGTATTTTATTTATTATTCAAGGGAGTTGGGTTATTACAAAGTAAAGGAAACAAAACAGAGTGTGAATTTCTTACCTTCCGATGGTGTCACCTTGTGCGGTCCTAATATAATATAGTCAATAAAATGCCGAACCAGCAAATAAAGCGACGAAGCGTGGATTTACTGTCCCACAGCCAACGTTTCAACTCCTAAAGTCCTCTTCAAGGAGGCTTGACGAAAACTCCACTTTAGCAGTCGAAACATTGACAGTAAATCCACGCTTCGTCACTTCATGTGCTGGTTCAACTATTTATTGAAGTTACCTTGCACTAGATATTTGGAGTGTGTGTCTACACTATTGTAATTCTAATATAATGATAATCCAAATGTTTAAGCCAGCTCTCCCCTTAGGTCAGGGGCATAGAGTACGCTGGTTGGATATGGCATATTTCGTGAAATAAAATTTTCACAACTGATTTGGATTGCCGAGTACATGTATTGAATTTGCTAGTAATAGTGACGGGCATCTCAGGTAATAATATGGATTTTTATTATTTGACATTCTGATCCATGGTATATTGAATGATATGACCAAATCATTAGGACTGTGGAGAGAAAGAAGGAAAATGATTTGATTATTGATTATAGAAAATATAGTGGAGATACTATACTGCGCATCTTCCAGGTACCGCTCCTTTTATATAAAATATATTGTTTTACTTTAGATTTTATCACAGGTTTCGTTCATCCGGTGTCAGGAAAGTTTAGCAGTGTTAGAAACCTTTTCCTTTAGTACTGAGAGGATCAGGTTGATAGATTATACAGATAAATACAATAGATAAATAGATACATTGGACAAATAGAAGAAAAAAGGATGGAAAGAAAGAGGGATGGACGTAGAAAAAGAAGAATGGATGATAGAAAGAGGGATGGACGTAGAAAAAGAAGAATGGATGATAGAAAGAGGGATGGACGTAGAAAAAGAAGAATGGATGATAGAAAGAGGGATGGATGTGGAGAAATAAGAATGGATAAGAGAAAGAGGGATGGATGTGGAGAAGGAATAATGGATAAGAGAAAGAGGGATGGATGTGGAGAAGGAATAATGGATAAGAGAAAGAGGGATGGACGTGGAGAAAGAAGAATGGATGATAGAAAGAGGGATGGACGTGGAGAAAGAAGAATGGATGATAGAAAGAGGGATGGATGTGGAGAAAGAAGAATGGATAAGAGAAAGAGGGATGGATGTGGAGAAGGAATAATGGGTGAGAGAAAGAGGGATAGATGTGGAGAAAGAAGAATGGTTGAGAGAAAGAGGGATGAATGTAAAAAAAGAAGAATGGATGAAAGAAAGAGGGATGGAAGTGGAGAAATAAGAATGGATAAGAGAAAGAATGCAGATGGTTAAATGAGATAAAGAAAGGTGTATGGAGAGAAAGGGTAAAATGAAAAGATGGAAGATAAATAAAGACATATGAAATAGATGGCTGTATCCAGTCACAGTCTGACCTCACATCGCTGTGCATACTTGGTATCCATTTAGCTGGACAGCTAGTTACAACGTCACACAGTGCCACCCTTACAGTTTGCTTGTGTCTTTTCATACATGTTTGGCAAATATAATTACCTTCTGTGGTTACTGATTAATCTGTTATTACTGAATAGATAATTGGCCTTTTATTATTTATTTTCCGCACTCTCAGTTCCACTCTGTGAACGTGGCAAAGTAGACTTAGTGGTCCGCACTCTCAGTTCCACTCTGTGAACGTGGCAAAGTAGACTTAGTGGTCCGCACTCTCAGTTCCACTCTGTGAACGTGGCAAAGTAGACTTAGCGGTCCGCACTCTCAGTCCCACTCTGTGAACGTGGCAAAGTAGACTTAGTGGTCCGCACTCTCAGTCCCACTCTATGAACGTGGCAAAGTAGACTTAGTGGTCCGCACTCTCAGTTCCACTCTGTGAACGTGGCAAAGTAGACTTAGTGGTCCGCACTCTCAGTTCCACTCTGTGAACGTGGCAAAGTAGACTTAGTGGTCCGCACTCTCAGTCCCACTCTGTGAACGTGGCAAAGTAGACTTAGTGGTCTGCACTCTCAGTCCCACTCTATGAACGTGGCAAAGTAGACTTAGTGGTCCGCACTCTCAGTTCCACTCTGTGAACGTGGCAATGTAGACTTAGTGGTCCGCACTCTCAGTTCCACTCTGTGAACGTGGCAAAGTAGACTTAGTGGTCCGCACTCTCAGTCCCACTCTGTGAACGTGGCAAAGTAGACTTAGTGGTCTGCACTCTCAGTCCCACTCTATGAACGTGGCAAAGTATACTTAGTGGTCCGCACTCTCAGTTCCACTCTGTGAACGTGGCAAAGTATACTTAGTGGTCCGCACTCTCAGTTCCACTCAGTGAACATGGCAAAGTAGACTTAGTGGTCCGCACTCTCAGTCCCACTCTGTGAACGTGGCAAAGTAGACTTAGTGGTCTGCACTCTCAGTCCCACTCTATGAACGTGGCAAAGTAGACTTAGTGGTCCGCACTCTCAGTTCCACTCTGTGAACGTGGCAAAGTAGACTTAGTGGTCCGCACTCTCAGTTCCACTCTGTGAACGTGGCAAAGTAGACTTAGTGGTCTGCACTTTCAGTTCCACTCTGTGAACGTGGCAAAGTAGACTTAGTGGTCCGCACTCTCAGTCCCACTCTGTGAACAGTGCAAAGTAGACTTAGTGGTCCGCACTCTCAGTCCCACTCTGTGAACAGTGCAAAGTAGACTTAGTGGTCCGCACTCTCAGTTCCACTCTGTGAACAGTGCAAAGTAGACTTAGTGGTCCGCACTCTCAGTCCCACTCTGTGAACAGTGCAAAGTAGACTTAGTGGTCCGCACTCTCAGTTCCACTCTGTGAACGTGGCAAAGTAGACTTAGTGGTCCGCACTCTCAGTCCCACTCTGTGAACAGTGCAAAGTAGACTTAGTGGTCCGCACTCTCAGTCCCACTCTGTGAACAGTGCAAAGTAGACTTAGTGGTCCGCACTCTCAGTCCCACTCTGTGAACAGTGCAAAGTAGACTTAGTGGTCCGCACTCTCAGTTCCACTCTGTGAACAGTGCAAAGTAGACTTAGTGGTCCGCACTCTCAGTCCCACTCTGTGAACAGTGCAAAGTAGACTTAGTGGTCCGAAATCCATAGGCCTTTGGCATGGTGACTGTCCCTGTTTCTCTTCATCAGAGGGGAACCACCAGACACCAGTATAGCTTAGTAAAGTTTGTCAGCAGAGTATTTAACGGTAACAAACATTATTAGCCTGGATAGGAAGTGGAATTAAAATAGCTTAGAAGGATTATGGTTTTAAATCTGGATAAAGACACATTAGCTTTTAAAAGATTACTTCTCTATTGACCAACAACCTTTCGGGGCTGACCTTAAAATAATAATAGGGGATAATGGTATCGTTTTATTTGTGTTTGGAAAATAAGAATTCCCCTGGGTCCAGATGAATTTCGGGAGCATCCTATTCTCCACTTTCCAGCCTGAGATATCCTGCTGAGGATAATCTAGCAAGAGCTGTTTAATGCACTTAATTAGGACAGGGCTAAGATCTGGTTTAAATTACCAGGGAATTCCATGGATTCTGTATCTACAAACAGGAGGTTTTCACAGATGCATGTTTTATTTTTGGAGATGAGCACGGTTTGAACCCTCCATGGAATGAGCCAGAAAGGAAGACACCCAATGGGGTATATTAACCGCTTAATGACAGCGGGGGTGGTGGGGTTTATGCATCTGATTCGTTAATATTTTCAGCCATTGTCCTGTAATTATTAAGTGCTAAAAAAATAAAATCTAGAGTTTGGCCAAATACACATCTTCTTTGGTTTAATTATCCCTCCCTCCCCCCTGTTATTACATGTAACATGGGTCTGTCTCTGTGCTAGCAGTGAGTGACTGTCGACGACTGTATCTACCTACCAGCTTCACAATGAAGCATGGCGGCTCCCAGAGAGAGGTTTAAAGGGCATCTATCTTTCAAAGTACTTGCCATTTTATCCCCATACTGGGGCTACTTTGTTTGTACTTTTAGAATAGAAGCACAAATACAAAAAAAAACGTTGATGGCTCTTTAAACTTCAAGGAACCCAACAGAATGGAGGACATTCCTTGACAGGCCAGTCTTTCGTCACTTGATGACTGTGACAAAATAGATCGTCAGGCCACTTTACAGGTTTGATAGGAGAGTGAGAGTTTCCCTATAGCTTTAATCAAGTTTAGGCTCCATAGAATAATCAAGGAATACCCAACAACATGTCACACTAGTGAGGCATAGAAACACATGTGTAACAATTTGTGTATCTTCTAGCTCCTGGACCTCTTCATGGTTTGGGATTGGTCAACATATCTGGCTGATTACGGTCAACCCACCTCCAAATATCTGAGGGTGAACCCAAGCACAGCCTTGATTCTTCTGGAGAAGTGAGTATAGGCATCAGATTACTGCTATTCTTCTAACACAGTGTATTAATCATTTATCATCTCTCCGTTATTCTCTCCAATCACAGTGTAAGCAATGTTTGGATCGAATCTTTCGGTTGCACTCCCCTTGTCAATTCCCTCTTAAAACACTGGCTTAATTTCATCGCTGATAATTTTTTATGGAAAAAAAAACTATCCTGTGGAGTCTCCTGCTTATGACATCACCTGTGGGACTGTATTACACATTCATTTGCATACTGTGCCACAGGTGATGTCATACAGAGGAGACTCCACAGACACATTTAAAACACATTTTTTTCTCCTAATTTAGGAATTTTCTTGCAGTTTTGCTAACACAATGTATAGATCATTTTCAATCATTTTTTTTATGCTCTACATTCACAGCAAAACAATGTTCAGGTGATACCGTCCCTTTAAGTACATATAGACTGGTTTGAAAACATAGATAATTATGTACTCTACCCTTTTCACTGGTTCTGTAGCTGTAGGGTGAATCTGTTCTCTCTATTAGCTCCTTGATATTGTTTTATCTATATAAATATTACACAAGCCCGGCTCCGATGTACATATCACACGATAAGAGTAGCTAAAAGCTAAATGTTACCCTGTCATAAGCAGATGGTCTGCACCATGCTTGTCACTGGCTGCTCTGTGTTCTAATATAGAACATTGACACCCAGATACAGACTCTTCCAATCCTATCTCCAGACACAGAAACTGTGTATTTTAATAATAATAATTGTATTAATGGGTAATAGGAGAATACAGTGTGCAATAGGTGTACAGAATGATAATGCATTATATGTAATAAGCTGTGTTCTTCTCTGTAGGATGAAGGAAAGCAATAAACGGAATAATATCTTTGCTCAGTTCAGGAGAAATGATCGTGATAAGCAGAAGTTATTAGACACCGTGGTGAAACAGCTCCGAGGTCTGGTCACCGGGATGTCCCAGCACACATAGTGTCTCTACTGACTGAGACTGATGGGAATTGTTATCTCCACCAACTGCTGGGAAATCGAGACCTGCAGTTTTTATTCCCTTTCAGGAGTTGGACCATTGGTTCTATACAAAGATTCTTGTCTTTTTTTTTATTTTCTCTCCCACGACTATTTTACTCTTCTTTTTTGCGGCATTATAAGGATAAAAGCGAAAGGCTGTGCGGAATGCGTGGGGAGTCCGAGTTTTTAGAACTTTTTAATGATATGGAATT
Source organism: Pelodytes ibericus (assembly GCA_036172795.1). Taxonomy (NCBI): domain Eukaryota; kingdom Metazoa; phylum Chordata; class Amphibia; order Anura; family Pelodytidae; genus Pelodytes; species Pelodytes ibericus. Next base: position 72,133,235 of record CM069867.1, read on the forward strand.
TTCTATATGACACATCCGGGGGGGAGCAAACCATTACTAGCTGATAATCAAATGAGCGCTGCACACAGAGTTTTGTAAATATGTTATGTAAATACTTGTCTCTTGCTGCTAATCCTCGCTATTTCTCTGCTACTGAGGGATTTAAACTGAGATTTATCGGACGGTCAACGTTTTATATCTAAATGTCAGTTGGAAGAAATAAATAAATGGGTTCTTCATTAACCCTGCGATGGCCGGGGTAAGCCAATGGTATTGCACACAGTCCCTGGATCTCGCAGGGCTAACCCTGGAACTGGATTTCCAAGGGTTCAGTGATGTAGCTTGAAAAAGCCATTCTAAAACATACGATAGTATATGTGTAAAAGTTTCTACATCCTGATAAGATGTTGGAAATGTAAAAATACCCCGCTGATTTTTTCGCTAGCATGGCAAATGGCTATACGCAGTAAGATTCACTGCCCTATATTAACGTGTTACTTCGTAATCTGGGCCTTAAAAGTGCGCTGCTTGAATTGAGCTCTTCACTTATTAAGCCTGCAGAGCAACCCGTGGTAAATAAAGTAGCAGGTTCCTTCCAGAGTAGGGTCTTTAAGGGCCAGATTGAGGTGCAGTGATACCGTTAATCACTGAAGGGTTAATGAAATGCAAATAAAAAATATCACCACATCAGTGTCTTCTGAAATATTCGGCTCTGGGATTGGAAACTTTTACACATACGTTGACGTTGTGAAATAATCCTGCAAATAGAATTTCAATCATTCTTTCCCTTTACAGGGGCATTAGCACCCACCCACCCACAGGGCCAGAGTTCAATGGAGAGAATCGGATTCTAAAATAATGACCAATGACGGCATGTCAGGGAATTTAGAGGCCCTGGCCAAAATTATTTTCAGTGTCCTACAGGAGAGTTGCAATTTCTTTAAAAATAAAAATAAGCACTTATTCCATGTATTTGAAGCCTGTACAACATACAAAACATAAAAAAGGGAGAACTGCCGCTTTATGATCAGCAGTCTGATCATGGCGGTATCCTCTGGAGCAGCACCACAGAGCACATCAGCGGTCAGTCGAGGATTGGTGTCTTGTCTGATGGCGTCTTCCTGTCCGAGTGCATGCCTATGACAGACAGAGACACTGTACTTGGTTCTCAGGGTTTGTGATTTTGATCTATACTGTGTACATATTCTATTTTGAAGTCTCCTTGAACCCAAAACTCGGGAATAAAAGTATGTTGGCAAAACCTGTTACCTGTTTTTATTCCAGCCAGACCTCGTATTGTCCTGCCAGGGAATAGATGAGTTTACATGTAATAATCTGGGAATTGACACTCAGAATCCTACCTTTACTATGCACTGTTTAGAAATTTCAACCACTGTTCATTTTGCTTAATCCTCCTTACCTACATGTCACCCCTTTCCTCCCCCAGCTTACTCTCTTGCTTCACCTCATGGGCCTTAGTGTCGTCCCCCTGTTATATCTATATCAAGCCACCTTTTTACCAAATCAGGTTATCCCTCTTTAAGCTGGCCACTCTCCTTTTACCCCCATACAATCATTAATCCTGGTTTATTTTTTGTAAAAAAAAAATGTATCAGTCCCGACCATAAACCCTCGACATAATCCTTTTTTTTTTTTTTTTTTACCTTATTGGGGGTAATTCACTAAAAAGTTGAGATGAACATTTACACTCTTCAATTTAGCTGTACATCGTGCAGGGACAAACCTGCTTAGCAGAGGAAACTCATCAGGTTTATCCCTGCACAATGTACAGCTAAATTGGTCAGATGAAATGTTCATCTGATCACAATACACATTTTTAGTGAATAGCCCTCAATGTCTCCACCTGTTGTAGCTCATCCCCCTTTTACCTCTAGTTCCTGCAGAGACCAGAAAGCTGTCATTCGTGGGATTTCTGTAAAGCAATTAGTGATCCTACTGGCTTCTTGTTCTAAGATTAATATCTGCAGATAATTAATTACTGATAGTCCACTATGGAAGCTGCCTTATTTATTTATTTTGTGTAAGAATCAGCTAAAATTTAGAGAAAAACAATTATACACATGGAGTATGTATGTTTCCTGTCTTCATCTACAGTTGTTAAATTATAAAGGTAATTTCTGGTGTAAAGTTCTAAAAGTGATGTAATCAGCAGGAACATTCCATTGGTTTCCATGGTGATTCTGGGGCAAAGTTCAAAAAGTGATGTAATCAGCAGGAACATTCCATTTGTTTCCTTGGTGATTCTGGGGCAAAGTTCTAAAAGTGATGTAATCAGCAGGAACATTCCATTGGTTTCCATGGTGATTCTGGGGCAAAGTTCTAAAAGTGATGTAATCAGCAGGAACATTCCATTGGTTTCCATGGTGATTCTGGGGAAAAGTTCTAAAAGTGATGTAATCAGCAGGAACAGCAGGCCAATAAAAATAATCTGACTTAAGGCCAATGTTAAGTAAATGGAGACAAAAGCAATGCTGGCATTTTTCTCTTGAGGGAAGAGTGGAACCCCTATTAGACCATCATGTGGTGTGTGAAGATGATATTCTTATAAATAGCAATTGCACATAAAATATTACCTCATTACATTTTACAATTATTCTGACCAAATCAATCCGGTTGTTGATGATGAACTCATACTTATGGACCATACTATATACATATAAAGATGTTGCTTATAAAAGTGTCTGGAAGTTAAAAAGAAACCCTGACCAAATCAATCCTAACCAAATCAACCATGGTAAATTCCCGCCAAATCAATCCAGACCATTTCAACCCTGACCAGAATAATCCAAATCAGCCCTGACCAAATCCATCCAAATCAACCCTGACTAAAACAATCCCAATCAACTCTGACCAAATCATTCCTGGCCAAATCAATACAAATCAACCTTAGCAAAGTCAAGCCAAATCAATTCTGATCATGTCAACCCTGACCAGAACAATACAAATCAATCCTGAACAAAGTAATCAAGATTAAACGTGACCAAAATAATCCAAATCAACCCTGACAAAAACATTACAAATCAACCATGACCCAAGAAATACAAATTAAACAATATCCAAAACAATATAAATTAGCACTGACGAAATTAGTCCGTCAACCCTGACCAAAACAATCCAAATCAGCCATGACCAAAACATTCTAAATCAATCCTGACCAAATCAAATAAACCCTGACCAAATGAATCCAAATCAACCCTGACCAAAACATTCTAAATCAATCCTGACCAAATCAAATAAACCCTGACCAAATGAATCCAAATCAACCCTGACCAAAACATTCTAAATCAATCCTGACCAAATCAAATAAACCCTGACCAAATGAATCCAAATCAACCCTGACCAAAACATTCTAAATCAATCCTGACAAAATCAATCCAAATCAGCGCTGACTAAAACAATCCAACCCTGACCACAATAATCCAAGTCAACTCTGACCAAATCAATCCAAGTCAACTCTGACCAAAGTAATCAAAATCAGCCCTGACCAAAACAAGCCAAATCAACCCTGACCAAATCAACCTTGACCAAATCAATCCTAACCAAATCAACCATGGTAAATTCCCGCCAAATCAATCCAGACCATTTCAACCCTGACCAGAATAATCCAAATCAGCCCTGACCAAATCCATCCAAATCATCCCTGACCAAATCAACCATGACTAAATCAGTCATAATCAACCTTGACCAAATCAACCCATCCAAAACAGTCCAGATCAACCTGCACCAAAACAATCCAAATCAATCCTGACCAAAATAATCCAAATCAACATTTACCAAAAAAAAAAACCACAAATCAAACATGAGAAAATTAATTCAAATCAACCCTGACCAAATCAACCCAGACCAACTCAACCCAGACCAACTCAACCCTAGCCAAATCAATTCAAATAAACCCTGACCACATCAATCCAAATAAACCCTGACCACATCAATCCAAATAAACCCTGACCACATCAATCCAAATAAACCCTGACCACATCAATCACAAAATAAACCCTGACAAATACAATCAGTATTAATCCTGACCAAAACAATCCAAATCAACCCTGACCAAAATAATCAAAACCAGCAGTGACCAAATCAATCCAAATAAACCCTGACCAAAACAAACAAAATCAACCTTGACCAAACCAATACAAAACAAATGTTACCAAATCAGCCATGATCAAATCAGTTCAAAATAATTCTGACCAAAACAATTAAAATCAAATTTGTCCAAAACAATCCAAATCAACCACAACCAAAAACCGGTCAAAACAACTCTGACCAAATCAATCCAAATCAACCCTCACCAAATCAATCCAAATTAACCCTCACCAAATCAATCCAAATTAACCCTCACCAAATCAATCCAAATTAACCCTCACCAAATCAATCCAAATTAACCCTCACCAAATCAATCCAAATTAACCCTCACCAAATCAATCCAAATTAACCCTCACCAAATCAATCCTGACCAAAACAATGCAAATCAACCGTATGAAAAAAATCCAAAACACCCGTGACCAAATCAATCCTAATAAACCCTGAGCAAAACAATTTAAATTATCCCTGAGCAAATTCTTCCAGACCAACACCAATAGTTTTTTAGGCAGAAATTGGGCAGACTATAATGGTTGGTGTGTGCTGCCAGGAAGGGAGAGAGAGAGGGGTGAGAGATAGGGGGAGTGGTAATCTTTCCCTGTGTATTAATTAGCATAGGCTTAATATCATATGCTACAATGTACCAAGGTAATACATGGTCTATTGGTGACATGAACCCTGGTCATTATATTATTTTGCCTACTTGTGACCTTTCTGTGGAAATAGTTTTTAAAAGGACTGGTCGTGCTAGCACCACCACAAGCTGTTATTTCTGCCAGTGACTCTTCTATATGAACCTTGTGCATTTCACTAGAGGCGTGTAGAGAGAGTCACAAATTAAACAAATAAACAATGTGAATCTGGGACTGGTGTTATCACTGGGTTTCCAGATAACATAATCCATGATGTAAATCAGCTGCTGTGTGGGCTAATATATGAAAAAGAATCATCAGTGGCGAAATGCGTCAGGTCCTCCAGTGATAACACGCTAACCAGATGCACCTCATTTCTGTATATTGCCTGTTGTGTGTGTTTTTAGCCCTGAATCCTGTGCGGTTATGATATTTGTTTTTAATTGGATCAGATTTGTATCTATATTTTAAAACAGCCGTATACTATCTTTTATTTACACACGTTTTTTTTTTGTTTACATCTAACTTTTTCCTTCTGTCTCTGACCCACACCGAAGGTTTCTATTATTTGCCGCAGGTGAGTTAATTCATATACATGTATAACGTTCACACCTGGCGATTTCACGCTAGAATGGTGTGTAATATTATTCGATGGGCTTTATTCATAAAAAGGGGGGGGGGGGGGGGGTTTGCAGGGAATTGACAAGGGAATTGCACTCTTGAGGCCATAGTAGCCAACTTGGAAAAATTCTCCCGTTCAGTCGAATTCGGTTGGCCTTAAGTGTGCAGTTCCCTTGTCAATTCCCTGTAATTCTCTCTGAATAAAGCTATGTGCATGGGAGCTATGCTAAAAGTGCACTAGCCACCATAGAAGCCAATGCAATGCTGTCCAGGTATAAAGCTTTGCCCCAAGATTGCAATCTCTGCGTAGCCCACATTATAAAACCCTGCTTGAAGTGGCCTCTGTGCTGTATCTTTTCCTATGCTCTATATGTGCTATGTCATACATTCACTATATACAATAAATCATTCATATATGATGAAACCGCTGAGGGCTGATCTATATTGTTGCTTATGTCGGGTGTCAGGCTGGATTTAAAATAACAGTTTATAATTAGAAGATTTGGATGCTGATCTTCATCGCCCCAACCATCTGGCACACTATACTCCATCTTTGCATCTTCCATGTGCCACTAGCAGCATGACACATGGCAACACCCAGATTAGCGCAATTAGCGACAGCTCGTACCAATTATACAATATTTTATCCTTCACTTTGCAGATACACAATGTTTTGGAATTTCAATAGCATCTGTACTGATTTTCCATCATTAATATACCAGCCAAATGAGAGTGTCATTCAGATAGCAGCTATGTGATATTGTATTATTCACTCCCAGTTATATTATATTGTGTCATTCAGATAGCAGCTATGTAATACTGTATTATCCACTCCCAGCTATATTATATTGTGTCATTCAGATAGCAGCTATGTGATATTGTATTATTCACCCCCAGTTATATTATATTGTGTCATTCAGATAGCAGCTATGTAATACTGTATTATCCACTCCCAGCTATATTATATTGTGTCATTCAGATAGCAGCTATGTGATATTGTATTATTCACTCCCAGTTATATTATATTGTGTCATTCAGATAGCAGCTATGTGATATTGTATTATCCACTCCCAGCTATATCAAGCTATATTATATTGTGTCATTCAGATAGCAGCTATGTGATATTGTATTATCCACTCCCAGCCATATTATATTGTGTCATTCAGATAGCAGCTATGTTATATTGTATTATCCACTCCCAGCTATATTATATTGTGTCATTCAGATAGCAGCTATGTGATATTGTATTATCCACTCCCAGCTATATCAAGCTATATTATATTGTGTCATTCAGATAGCAGCTATGTGATATTGTATTATCCACTCCCAGCCATATTATATTGTGTCATTCAGATAGCAGCTATGTGATATTGTATTATCCACTCCCAGCTATATTATATTGTGTCATTCAGATAGCAGCTATGTGATATTGTATTATCCACTCCCAGCTATATTATATTGTGTCATTCAGATAGCAGCTATGTAATACTGTATTATCCACTCCCAGCTATATTATATTGTGTCATTCAGATAGCAGCTATGTGATATTGTATTATCCACTCCCAGCTATATTATATTGTGTCATTCAGATAGCAGCTATGTGATATTGTATTATCCACTCCCAGCTATATTATATTCTGTCATTCAGATAGCAGCTATGTGATATTGTATTATCCACTCCCAGCTATATTATATTGTGTCATTCAGATAGCAGCTATGTAATACTGTATTATCCACTCCCAGCTATATTATATTGTGTCATTCAGATAGCAGCTATGTGATATTGTATTATCCACTCCCAGCCATATTATATTCTGTCATTCAGATAGCAGCTATGTGATATTGTATTATCCACTCCCAGCTATATTATATTGTGTCATTCAGATAGCAGCTATGTGATATTGTATTATCCACTCCCAGCTATATTATATTGTGTCATTCAGATAGCAGCTATGTAATACTGTATTATCCACTCCCAGCTATATTATATTGTGTCATTCAGATAGCAGCTATGTGATATTGTATTATCCACTCCCAGCTATATTATATTGTGTCATTCAGATAGCAGCTATGTGATATTGTATTATCCACTCCCAGCTATATTATATTCTGTCATTCAGATAGCAGCTATGTGATATTGTATTATCCACTCCCAGCTATATTATATTGTGTCATTCAGATAGCAGCTATGTGATATTGTATTATCCACTCCCAGCTATATTATATTGTGTCATTCAGATAGCAGCTATGTGATATTGTATTATCCACTCCCAGCCATATTATATTCTGTCATTCAGATAGCAGCTATGTGATATTGTATTATCCACTCCCAGCTATATTATATTGTGTCATTCAGATAGCAGCTATGTAATACTGTATTATCCACTCCCAGCTATATTATATTGTGTCATTCAGATAGCAGCTATGTGATATTGTATTATCCACTCCCAGCTATATTATATTGTGTCATTCAGATAGCAGCTATGTGATATTGTATTATCCACTCCCAGCTATATCAAAGCTATATTATATTGTGTCATTCAGATAGCAGCAATGTGATATTGTATTATCCACTCCCAGCTATATTAAATTGTGTCATTCAGATAGCAGCTATGTAATACTGTATTATCCACTCCCAGCTAAATTATATTGTTTCAATCAGATAGCAGCTATGTGATATTGTATTATCCACTCCCAGCTCTATCAAAGCTATATTATATTGTGTCATTCAGATAGCAGCTATGTGATATTGTATTATCCACTCCCAGCCATATTATATTGTGTCATTCAGATAGCAGCTATGTAATACTGTATTATCCACTCCCAGCTATATCAAAGCTATATTATATTGTGTCATTCAGATAGCAGCTGTCATATTGTATTATCCACTCCCAGCTATATCAAAGCTATATCATATTATGTCACTCAGATAGCAGCTATGTGATATTGTATATATTATAGCTATATCATATTGTGTCATTCAGATAGCAGCTACAGCTATGTGAGATATTGTATTATCCACTCCCAGCTATGTTAAAACTATATTATATTGTGCCAATCAGATAGCACCTTTACAATATTGTAATATTCACTACCAACTATATAAACTATATTATATTATATGAAAGCCAGATTATGTTGACATTCAAATAGCAGCTACCCAATATTATAAAGTTTATATTTATTTAAAGATGTATTATATTGTATTAAAGCTATGTTATACTGTGTCATTAAGATAGCAGCTATATAATATTGTATTATCCATTACCAGCTATACTATTTTGTAACATTATAATAGCAAGTATGCTGTATTATGCTACACAATGTTGTGTTATGCCTATGATATGTATATTATATAGTATCGTTATAACAACACCTATACTATATTGTATCATTATAATTACAGTTATATTATATTGTATAATTCTAATAACAGCTATTCTATATTGTATCATTTTAATAACAGCTATATTATATTTTTGTATCATTATAGCTATACTATATTATATCATTATAATGACAGTTATTTTGTATCATTCTAATAACAGGTATATTATATTGTATCATTATAATTACAGCTATATTATATTGTATCATTATAATTACAGCTATATTATATAATATCATTATAACAGCGTAAATATTAAATGGTATCACAATAATAACAGCTATACTATATTGTATGATTATAATAACTATACTATAAATGAAAATGATTGTTATATTAGTGGTTATTTCTCCACATGTATCTTTAAAGGAATATGTATTACAGTCTGGTTTAATAGATATAGTTAGATTAACACAGGATAGATATGACCTGACTGATCATTCTTAGTAGATAAGATGTCAGAATTTATCAAAGCAGAGCCTCCAAGTGAAAGAAAGTACTATATTGTATAGCTGCTATATAATCATACAATATAACACACCTGCTAAAATAATGATACAATATAACATACCTGCTATTATAATGATACAATATTGTATAGCTGCCATTATTATGGTACAATATAGTATAGCTGCTATATAATGATACAATATAACATACCTGCTAATATAATGATACTGTATGGTATAAGTCATTACAATAATACAATATAATGTAGCTGTTATTATAATGATACAAAATAGTATAGCTGTTATTATAATAATACAATATAGTATAGGTGCTATATAATAACACAATATAACATACCTGCTAATATAATGATACAGTGTTGTATAGCTGCCATTATTATGGTACAATATAGTAAAGCTGCTATATAATGATACAATATAACATACCTGCTAATATAATGATACTGTATGGTATAAGTCATTACAATAATACAATAAAATAGAGCTGTTATTATAATGATACAATATAACATACCTGCTATTATAATGATACAATATAACATACCTGCTATTATAATGATACAATATTGTATAGCTGCCATTATTATGGTACAATATAGTATAGCTGCTATATAATGACACAATATAACATACCTGCTATTATAATGATACAGTATTATATAGCTGCCATTATTATGGTACAATATAGTATAGCTGCTATATAATGATACAATATAACATACCTGCTAATATAATGATACTGTATGGTATAAGTCATTACAATAATACAATATAGTATAGCTGTTATTATAATGATACAAAATAGTATAGCTGTTATTATAATAATACATTATAGTATAGCTGCTATATAATAACACAATATAACATACCTGCTAATATAATGATACAGTATTGTATAGTTGCCATTATTATGGTACAATATAGTAAAGCTGCTATATAATGATACAATATAACATACCTGCTAATATAATGATACTGTATGGTATAAGTCATTACAATAATACAATATAATATAGCTGTTATTATAATGATACAATATAACATACCTGCTATTATAATGATACGATATAACATACCTGCTATTATAATGATACAATGTTGTATAGCTGCCATTATTATGGTACAATATAGTATAGCTGCTATATAATGACACAATATAACATACCTGCTATTATAATGATACAGTATTGTATATCTGCTATTATTATGGTACACTATAGTAAAGCTGCTATATAATGATACAATATAACATACCCGCTATTATAATGATTCTGTATGGTATAAGTCAATACAATAATACAATATAGTATAGCTGTTATTATAATGATACAATATAACATACCTACTATTATAATGATACAATATAACATACCTGCTATTATAATGATACAGTATTGTATAGCTGCCATTATTATGGTACAATATAGTATAGCTGCTATATAATGACACAATATAACATACCTGCTATTATAATGATTCTGTATGGTATAAGTCAATACAATAATACAATATAGTGTAGCTGTTATTATAATGATACAATATAGTATAGCTGTTATTATAATGATACAATATAGTATAGCTGTTATTATAATAATACAATATAGTATAGCTGTTATTATAACGATACAATATAGTATAGCTGTTAATATAATGATACAATATAGTATAGCTGTTATTATAACGATACAATATAGTATAGCTGTTATTATAACGATACAATATAGTATAGCTGTTATTATAACGATACAATATAGTATAGCTGTTATTATAACGATACAATATAGTATAGCTGTTATTATAATGATACAATATAGTATAGCTGTTGTTATAATATATATATTGTATGTGTGATCATTCCTCCTGATCACAGTCTTTACAGCAGTCTGCATTTTGCACTGTTGGTTTTTTCACCAGACAGAAAATAATAAATATTTGTGATGTGAGTCACTTGCTTTGCAAGTTTGGGATGATTTCTAAGTCACATATTGACCCTGTATTATCAGATCAGCTGCTTGAAGTGTCTGCTTTTAGTGCAGTTTGTGGTCTGGGGAATTGGCTGATTTGGAGCATTATTGAGAGCTGGTCCTGGAGATTTATACTGATGGATGCTGCACATTGCTGCTCTCAGTGTGGAGGGAGCTGTGTATATTGCTCACTGTGAGTCAGTAATTAGGAGAGATTTGCTGAATAACAGTTAACTCTTTACACTCCGAGACCAGCTCCCATCAGGATAAGTCACTGGCGGTCTGAGCGTGATGTGAGTTACATTCATGGCAGGAACAGCCAGGTCTGCAGATGTCGGTTGAGCATGATGGGAGTTGTAGTACCCTGTGCATTCATTAGCCCATGGCAGGCTGGTTATATAAATCTTATTATATAAGGGGATGATATCTTCTTACCTATCAATGAAATAAATGACTACTGGAAAGATAACTGTAACCTGGCTCAGGATGAAGAGATAAATAATCACTAATAATAAAGAGCTTTATTAAAAGCAAAGTGTTTATTAAACTCATATTCGCCACAATATGATCGGTATAAACAGGTATAACAGGGGCTACGCTCAGGGGGGTCTGTACTCAGGGGGGCTGCACTCTGGGGGTCTGTACTTAGGGGCTGCACTCAGGTTGTGTGCCCTCAGGGGGTCTGCACTCAGGGGGTTTGTACTTAGGGGCTGTACTCAGGGGCTGCACTCAGGTTGTGTACCCAGGGTGTGCACTCAGGGGGTCTGTACTCAGGGGCTGCACTCAGGTTGTGTACCCAGGGTGTGCACTCAGGGGGTCTGTACTCAGGGGCTGCACTCAGGTTGTGTACCCAGGGTGTGCACTCAGGGGGTCTGTACTCAGGAGCTGCACTCAGGGGGGCTGCACTCAGGGGGTCTGTACTTAGGGGCTGCACTAAGGGGGTCTGTACTCAGGGGCTGCACTCAGGTTGTGTACTCACTGTATGCACTCAGGGGGTCTGTACTCAGGGGGTCTGTACTTAGGGGCTGCACTCAGGGGGTCTGTACTCAGGGGGTCTGTACTCAGGGGGGCTGTACTCAGGGGGTCTGTACTCAGGGGCTGCACTCAGGGTGTGTTCTCAGGGTCTGCACTTAGGGTCTGTACTCAGTGTTACACAATCCCTCCTGCTTGCAATCAGATGAGATATTTGCCCAGGAAGACTGGATTACTCCTGGCAGAGAGCTCATTGCAGCTTCTACTGGCAGGTGTATCCGGCACTGTGTACGGCAGGTGTATCTGGCACTGTGTACGGCAGGTGTATCCGGCACTGTGTACGGCAGGTGTATCCGGCACTGTGTACGGCAGGTGTATCCGGCACTGTGTACGGCAGGTGTATCCGGCACTGTGTACGGCAGGTGTATCCGGCACTGTGTACGGCAGGTGTATCCGGCACTGTGTACGGCAGGTGTATCCCGCACTGTGTACGGCAGGTGTATCCCGCACTGTGTACGGCAGGTGTACCTGGCACTGTGTACAGCAGGTGTGTATCTGGCACTGTGTACAGCAGGCGTGTATCCGGCACTGGGTACGGCAGGTGTACCTGGCACTGTGTACAGCAGGTGTACCTGGCACTGTGTACAGCAGGTGTATCTGGTATATAGATAGATACAGACTGACAGATAGATAAATAAATAGATAGATACACAAATAGAGATAGATACAGATAGATAGACAATTCTATCTTTAACCTACAAAGCCCTCCACTCCTCTGCCCTTCATACATTGCCTCCCTCGTTAAACGATACTACCCTGCATGATCTCTGTGCTCCTCCACCCTCATCACCTCCTCCCTCTCGTGCCTGCAAGATTTCGCATGAGCTGCCCCCTCTCTCCAACTCCCTTCCACAGAGCATCCAGCTCTCTCCCTCTTTCTCAAACTTCCAAAAGTCCCTTGAAACTCATCTCTTCAATGAAGCTTACTACTCATCCCACTAGAATAACCTCAACTAAGCTCTAGCCAATCCCACCAGATCTCACTGTCCTCAAACACCGTTACTAATAGGAAGCTTACAACTCATCCAATTAGAATAACTAATCTCTGGCCAAACCCACCCAGCACTGTCCATCCCTAATACTGTTACTAACGATAAGATAAATAGATAGATACATACTGACAGACAGATAGCGATAGATATAAATAGATGGATAGCCAGAGATAGATAGATACATACATACTGACAGACAGATAGCGATAGATATAAATAGATGGATAGCCAGAGAAAGATAGATACATACTGACAGACAGATAGCGATAGATATAAATAGATGGATAGCCAGAGAAAGATAGATACATACTGACAGACAGATAGCGATAGATATAAATAGATGGATAGCCAGAGATAGATAGATACATACTGACAGACAGATAGCGATAGATATAAATAGATGGATAGCCAGAGAAAGATAGATACATACTGACAGACAGATAGCGATAGATATAAATAGATGGATAGCCAGAGAAAGATAGATACATATAGACAGACAGGTATTGTACGTACAGAAAGATAGAGATACATACAGACAGACAGACAGAAAGATAGAGAGACAGGTATTGTACGTACAGAAAGATAGAGATAGATACATACATAGATAGTCAGACAAATAAAGATTTATGGATAAGTAGATATAGTAAAATAATATAGGTATCTATAATAGCACTATATATAAGAGATATACAGATGTATTCCAAAAATGTAAATAGGCATATTTTCTATAATATAAGATATACAGACAGATATATGTTATAGAGATGGGATAGTTAGACAGATATTATTATTAGATAGCTGATAGATATGTATTAGATTGCTGATAGGTATTAGATGGCTGATATATATATATATGAGCTGACAGATATTTATTAGATAGCTTCTAGATATTTATAAAATAATTGTATTTATTATATAGCTGCTAGATATTTATAAGATAACAGATAGATATTTATTAGATAGTCGATAGATATTTATAAGATAGCTGACAGATATTTATTAGATAGCTGATAGATAGATATAAGATAGCTGATATATATTAATTAGATAGCTGACAGATGTTTATTAGATAGCTGCTAGATATTTATAAGATAGCTGATAAATATTTATTAGATTGTTGATAGATATTTATAAGATATCTGACAGATGTTTATTAGATAGCTGATATATATTTATTTATTACATAGGTTTATCTATTATATACATATTAATAAAATAACTGTATCTATTAGATAGCTGCTAGATATTTATAAGATAACAGATAGATATTTATGAGATAGTTGATATATATTTATAAGATAGCTGACAGATATTTATTAGATAACTGATATATATATATATACGATAGCTGATATATATTTATTAGATAGCTGACAGATGTTTATTAGATAGCTGCTAGAAATTTATTAGATAGTTGATAGATATTTATAAGATAGCTGACAGATGTTTATTAGATAGCTGACAGATATTTATTAGATAGCTGATAGATACTATAAGATAGTTTAAATATATATTTATTAGATAGCTGATAAATATTTATTAGATAGCTGGCAGATATTTATTAGATAGCTGACAGATTTTTTATTAGATAGCTGATAGATGTTTATTTGATAGCTGATAGATATTTATTAGATAGCTGACAAATATTTATTAGATAGCTGACAGATGTTTATTAGATAGCTGATAGATGTTTATTAGATAGTTGATAGATATTTATAAGATAGCTGACAGATGTTTATTAGATAACAGATAGATATTTATTAGATAGTTGATAGATATTTATAAGATAGCTTACATATATTTATTAGATAGCTGATATATATATATATATATATATATATATATATATATATATATATATATAAATACGATAGCTGATATATATTTATTAGATAGATGACAGATGTTTATTAGATAGCTGCTAGATATTTATAAGATAGCTGATAGATATTTATTAGATAGTTGATAGATATTTATTAGATAGCTGACAGATATTTATTAGATAGCTGATAGATACTATAAGATAGTTTATATATATTTATTAGATAGCTGATAAATATTTATTAGATAGCTGGCAGATATTTATTATATAGCTGATAGATATTTATTAGATAGCTGACAGATTTTTATTTGATAGTTGATAGATATTTATTAGATAGCTAGCAGATATTTATTATATAGCTGATAGATATTTATTAGATAGTTGACAGATTTTTTATTAGATAGCTGATAGATGTTTATTTGATAGCTGATGGATATTTATTAGATAGTTGACAAATATTTATTAGATAACTGATAGATGTTATTTTGATAGCGGATAGATATTTATTAGATAGTTGACATATTTATTAGGTAGGTGGCAGATATTTATTAGATAGCTGACCGATATTTATTAGATAGTTGACAGATATTTATAGGATAGCTGATAGATATTTATAAGATAGCTGGCACATATTTATTAGATAGCTGACAGATATTTATAAGATAGCTGCAGATATTTATTAGATAGCTGATAGATATTTATTAGATAGCAGATAGATATTTATTAGATAGCTAACAGATATTTATTATATAGCTGATAGATATTTATTAGATAGCTGCTATATATTTATTAGATAGCTGATAGTTGTTTATTAGATAGCTGATAGATATTTATTAGATAGTTGATAGATATTTATAAGATAGCTGACAGATGTTTATTAGATAGCTGATAGATATTTATTAGATAGCTGACAGATATTTATTAGATAGCTGATAGATACTATAAGATAGTTTATATATATTTATTAGATAGCTGATAAATATTTATTAGATAGCTGGCACATATTTATTATATAGCTGATAGATATTTATTAGATAGCTGACAGATTTTTATTTGCAAGCTGATAGATATTTATTAGATAGTTGATAGATATTTATTAGATAGCTGGCAGATATTTATTATATAGCTGATAGATATTTATTAGATAGCGGACAAATATTTATTAGATAACTGATAGATGTTATTTTGATAGCGGATAGATATTTATTAGATAGTTGACATATTTATTAGGTAGGTGGCAGATATTTATTAGATAGCTGACCGATATTTATTAGATAGTTGACAGATATTTATAGGATAGCTGATAGATATTTATAAGATAGCTGGCACATATTTATTAGATAGCTGACAGATATTTATAAGATAGCTGATAGATATTTATAAGATAGCTGCAGATATTTATTAGATAGCTGATAGATATTTAGTAGATAGCAGATAGATATTTATTAGATAGCTAACAGATATTTATTATATAGCTGATAGATATTTATTAGATAGCTGCTATATATTTATTAGATAGCTGATAGGTGTTTATTAGATAGCTGATAGATATTTATTAGATAGCTAATAGATATTTATTAGATAGCTGAGAGATATTTATCAGATAGCTGATATATATATTTATTAGATCGCTGGCAGATATTTATTAGATGGCTGTTACATATTTAGTAGATAGCTGATAGATATTTATTAGATAGTGGATAGATATTTATTATATAGCTGACAGATATTTATTAGATAGCTGATAGATATTTATTAGATAGCTGATATATATTTATTAGATAGCTGATAGATGTTTATTAGATAGCTGATAGATGTTTATTAGATAGCTGAGAGATATTTATCAGATAGCTGATATATATATTTATTAGATCGCTGGCAAATATTTATTAGATGGCTGTTACATATTTAGTAGATAGCTGATAGATATTTATAAGATAGCTGGCACATATTTATTAGATAGCTGACAGATATTTATAAGATAGCTGATAGATATTTATAAGATAGCTGCAGATATGTATTAGATAGCTGATAGATATTTATTAGATAGCAGATAGATATTTATTAGATAGCTAACAGATATTTATTATTTAGCTGATAGATTTTTATTAGATAGCTGCTATATATTTATTAGATAGCTGATAGATGTTTATTAGATAGCTGATAGATATTTATTAGATAGCTGACAGATATTTATTAGATAGCTGATAGATACTATAAGATAGTTTATATATATTTATTAGATAGCTGATAAATATTTATTAGATAGCTGGCAGATATTTATTATATAGCTGATAGATATTTATTAGATAGCTGACAAATATTTATTAGATAACTGATAGATGTTTATTTGATAGCGGATAGATATTTATTAGATAGTTGACATATTTATTAGGTAGCTGGCAGATATTTATTAGATAGCTGCCCGATATTTATTAGATAGTTGACAGATATTTATAGGATAGCTGATAGATATTTATAAGATAGCTGGCACATATTTATAAGATAGTTGATAGATATTTATAAGATAGCTGCAGATATTTATTATATAGCTGATAGATATTTATTAGATAGCAGATAGATATTTATTAGATAGCTAACAGATATTTATTATATAGCTGATAGATATTTATTAGATAGCTGCTATATATTTATTAGATAGCTGATATATATGTATTAGATAGCTGATAGATGTTTATTAGATAACTGATAGATGTTTATTAGATAGCTGAGAGATATTTATCAGATAGCTGATATATATATTTATTAGATCGCTGGCAGATATTTATTAGATGGCTGTTACATATTTAGTAGATAGCTGATAGATATTTATAAGATAGCTGGCACATATTTATTAGATAGCTGACAGATATTTATAAGATAGCTGATAGATATTTATAAGATAGCTGCAGATATGTATTAGATAGCTGATAGATATTTATTAGATAGCAGATAGATATTTATTAGATAGCTAACAGATATTTATTATATAGCTGATAGATTTTTATTAGATAGCTGCTATATATTTATTAGATAGCTGATAGATGTTTATTAGATAGCTGATAGATATTTATTAGATAGCTGACAGATATTTATTAGATAGCTGATAGATACTATAAGATAGTTTATATATATTTATTAGATAGCTGATAAATATTTATTAGATAGCTGGCAGATATTTATTATATAGCTGATAGATATTTATTAGATAGCTGACAGATTTTTATTTGATAGCTGATAGATATTTATTAGATAGCTGGCAGATATTTATTATATAGCTGATAGATATTTATTAGATAGCTGACAAATATTTATTAGATAACTGATAGATGTTTATTTGATAGCGGATAGATATTTATTAGATAGTTGACATATTTATTAGGTAGCTGGCAGATATTTATTAGATAGCTGCCCGATATTTATTAGATAGTTGACAGATATTTATAGGATAGCTGATAGATATTTATAAGATAGCTGGCACATATTTATAAGATAGCTGATAGATATTTATAAGATAGCTGCAGATATTTATTATATAGCTGATAGATATTTATTAGATAGCAGATAGATATTTATTAGATAGCTAACAGATATTTATTATATAGCTGATAGATATTTATTAGATAGCTGCTATATATTTATTAGATAGCTGATAGATGTTTATTAGATAGCTGATAGTTATTTATTAGATAGCTAATAGATATTTATTAGATAGCTGAGAGATATTTATCAGATAGCTGATATATATATTTATTAGATCGCTGGCAGATATTTATTAGATGGCTGTTACATATTTAGTAGATAACTGATAGATATTTATTAGATAGCTGATAGATATTTATTAGATAGTGGATAGATATTTATTATATAGCTGACAGATATTTATTATATAGCTGATAGATATTTATTAGATAGCTGATATATATTTATTAGATAGCTGATAGATGTTTATTAGATAGCTGAGAGATATTTATCAGATAGCTGATATATATATTTATTAGATCGCTGGCAGATATTTATTAGATGGCTGTTACATATTTAGTAGATAGCTGATAGATATTTATAAGATAGCTGGCACATATTTATTAGATAGCTGACAGATATTTATAAGATAGCTGATAGATATTTATAAGATAGCTGCAGATATTTATTAGATAGCTGATAGATATTTATTAGATAGCAGATAGATATTTATTAGATAGCTAACAGATATTTATTATCTAGCTGATAGATATTTATTAGATAGCTGCTATATATTTATTAGATAGCTGATAGATGTTTATTAGATAGCTGATAGATATTTATTAGATAGCTAATAGATATTTATTAGATAGCTGAGAGATATTTATCAGATAGCTGATATATATATTTATTAGATCGCTGGCTGATATTTATTAGATGGCTGTTACATATTTAGTAGATAGCTGATAGATATTTATATGATAGCTGATAGATATTTATTAGATAGTGGATAGATATTTATTATATAGCTGACAGATATTTATTAGATAGCTGATAGATATTTATTAGATAGCTGATATATATTTATTAGATAGCTGATAGATGTTTATTAGATAGCTGATAGATGTTTATTAGATAGCTGATAGATATTTATTAGATAGCTGATAGGTGTTTATTAGATAGCTGATAGATATTTATTAGATAGCTGACAGATATTTATCAGATAGCTGATATATATATATATATTTATTAGATCGCTAGCAGATATTTATTAGATGGCTGATACATATTTAGTAGATAGCTGATAGATATTAATAAGATTACTGATATATATTTTTTTGATAGCTGATAGATATGTATAAGATAGCTGATATATATATTTATTAGATAGCTGGCAGATCTTTATTAGATAGCTGACAGATGTTTATTAGATAGATGATAGATGTTTATTAGATGGCTGATACATATTTATTATATAGCTGATAGATATTTATTATATAGCTGGTAGATATGTATTAGATGGCTGATATATATTTATTAGATAGCTGATATATATTTATTAGATATCTGGCAGATCTTTATTAGATGGGTGATACATATTTATTATATAGCTGATAGATATTTATTAGATAGTTGACAGATATTTATTATATAGCTGATAGATGTTTATTAGCTGGCAGATATTTATTAGATAGCTGATATATATTTATTAGATAGCTGGCAGATATTTATTAGATAGCTGATAGATGTTTATTAGAGAGCTGACAGATATTTATTAGATAGCTGGTAGATATTTATTAGATGGCTGATATATATTTATTAGCTAGCTGGCAGATATTTATTAGATAGCTGATAGATATTTATAAGATAACTGATATATATTTATTCGATAGCTGATCGATATGTATAAGATAGCTGATATATATATTTATTAGATAGCTGTCAGATCTTTATTAGATAGCTGTCAGATGTTTATTAGATAGATGATAGATGTTTATTAGATAGCTGATAGATATTTATTAGATGGCTAATATATATTTATTAGATAGCTGGCAGATATTTATTAGATGGCTGATAAATATGTATTATATATCTGATAGATATTTATTATATAGCTGACAGATATGTATTAGATAGCTGATATATATTTATTAGATATTTGGCAGATATTTATTAGATATTTGGCAGATATTTATTAGATGGGTGATACATATTTATTATATAACTGATAGATATTTATTAAATGGCTAAAATATATTTATTAGATTTCTGGCAGATATTTATTAGATGGCTGATAGATATTTATTAGATAGCTGGCAGATATAACATAGCTGATATATATTTATTAGATAGCTGGCAGATATTTATTAGACAACTGATAGATATTTATTAGATAGCTGATAGATTTTTATTAGATAGCTGATATATATTTATTAGATAACTTCTAATATTTATTTGATATTTTACTGATATGTATTAGATAGCTGATACGTACAGATAGAGAGATAGATAGATATACAGCGATAGATAGATAGATAGATAGATAGAGGTACATACAGACAGAAAGATAGATAAATTATGTATATAAATATTTGTGGATAGGTAGATAGATACTCATAGATAGATAGATAGATAAAGACTGATTATAGATATTTATTAAATTGG